>DWFO01001096.1:0-16960 GCA_018246595.1 Mimoniades nurscia nurscia | reverse complement strand
TTAGTCCGATTGTTGGCAGAGTTCAAGCGTCCACTGTCACTAAGGGACACTAAACAAGTCCTTACGTTCATAACAGAATAAGTCGCTTTCTGAGGTATTTCCAGGACACTTGACAATTCGGCAGTTCATGTAATAATGTCAAATAAATCACAATTCGTTAAAAAACTCAAATACTGTGAACCTCTATTTTTTTGTTGTAATTAAATTATTGTTAATAATAATATACGTAAAAAACGTAAGAACATAGCTTTACTTCTGTAATCCCCGAAGACGTAGGCAGAAGAGTGTAGTATACTCCCGTGTTTCGCCAGTTACGTTTGCATCCTACTATGAATCGGTTGGTGAGCGTATGTCCTTACATGAGGCAAATGTTCAAATTTGGAACCACAAATAGAAAATCAAGATAGAAAAATCTGATAATGCCGGGTATGCACCCAGAATCTCTAGATTGCGTTTGCAAACAACATGGCCAACGAGGTGGTAATATACCATTTTAAATGTTTAAAATGTTTGATCATCATTCTAAACCATTTATCATTATCAGCCTATTTCAGTCCAGGGCTGGACATAGGCCTCACATTACATTACATTAAAAACTATTTTTATGACGTTTAAAGTAATAGCAACTTATCATTTTTAAATTTATTTTATTTTACCTCAGTACTATTGTGTGATGTAATAAATAGAGTACCATGCATACACCGTAAGGGATCTAGCCATATATTATAATAGTAACTAAGTAAACCAATCAATAGAAAACAAATTATGTTTTCAGTTCTATCACCGTTTTTCTACTAATACTACAAAAAATTCACTTACATAATTATAAACAAAACAAAACATTTATATCTCAATACTCACCTTAGCGAACATTTTTGTGTTTACTTGATTAGCTTACAACGAACTTGGAGGTGGACTGATACATGGCGAGTGTACATCACGACTTTTATATCGACAGCAGGGGTAACGCATCGAGGTAACATTGGTTTCACCTAAAATAGGCGCCAATTAAGATTATCACAGCGCCTCCAATATGAAGTGTGTGCAACAATTTCGCAAAGTGATCGTTTCGGTTAATTAACCGGCAATTATTCGTTAATACAAAGGATATTAGATAATCGATCGCTCGATACCAATTTGCTGACAATGTGTTTTTTTTTTTTCAATAATTTTTCTCACTAATTAAAGCATTGCTCAGAACTAGGCGATGTGCAGCCACGCTGCTGATAGGTATTTTCGGTGCATTATCACTTGGTCGCTTTATGAAAATCTATTAAACGAGTCATTTAAAAAAAAAAATCAATACTGGCAGATCGCGGTATGCAGCGGACTGCCCAGCACTGCTAAGATGCGTGGGAGATGAAGTACTCTAAGATCCAAAACCAGCCGAATTGCAGCGTAGGGATTATGGACGATATCCGTCAAAGGAGGACTACGTCACCGGCGTACTTAGTTTGATTATGCTGAAACTCAATAAACCTAACAAATAACAGGGGAATTGTTATACTTTATTCATTGTTCCTATTTTGTTGGCTTGCTAGGCCAGCGGTTAAGTATTCCTGACAGTTGCATTAGACGAAGTGGCTTCGAATACACCCGGAGCAATAGTTTGTGTGAACAATTCAAACATTTATTATGTTTCTGACTGAAAAAAACATCTTAGGAAGTGTACATTCATGTATTTATTATTAAGTTTACCAAAAGTCTGGATACTATAGGACTAGCTACTCCCTAATTCGGTATGAGATCAGATACAAAGTAAACACCCAGATAAATTAATTGTATAATATACATCATCATCTTAATTAAATAGTTAAATTTAAAAAATATTGAATACCTAAATGTAAGAATTTTAAATCATCATCATGATCGTCAGCCTATCCAAATCCACTGTTGGACATGATCCTTCTCCAAAGAGCGTCATAGCGCCCTTTCCTCGGCTTTCTGCATTCAGCTTCTGCCTGCAGCCTTGCGTGGATCTTCACCTCACGTGGCCGGACGGCGTCGTACACTACGTTTACCGAGCCGCGGTCTCACTAAGTGAATATGGAATGGCTTAATATATAAAAAATATTAGCTACTACGTAACATCACGCCTGTCATCCCCGAAGAGGTAGGCAGAGGAATGTACACCACTCCCACGTTTCACCAGTTACGTTTACGTCCCGCTATGAAATAGGTGGCGAGCCTATTGTAATGCACCGGGCACATATCCAGATTCCGAGCTACTACACGAAAATCTAAATTAGAAAATTTGCTAGTGCCCGACCCGGGAATCGAACCCAGGACCTCCCGTTCGGCAGTCGTACTTGCAACCAACACGACCAACGAGGCAGTCAATTTAAAAATATTGAACTGCTGGGTGTTTTGTATAAAAATGTATGCTAAGAGACAAACAATGACTTGCAAAAAAATTTTTTCGTATGGATAATAATGTTCAGATTTATCTAACATACTCTCTACGTCAATAGTACCTACGTCAATGTAGAGAAAGTATTCAATAAAATAAAAGTTAAAAAGTCTACCTAATAAATTTCTTATACATGTTACTTCAAAACTGATTTGTGAGTAGTCTTCTTGTTTTTATCTTTGGCCTAAATTTTATTTCTTTCTCTACTACTATTTTGTACTATTATTTATTGCTATTTTGTACTACTATTTTGTAACTGTATTTATAACATTAATATACGATCTGATGTGATATATTTCATCATTGTTTTATCATCAGCTTTAGTATACCATCTAATGTAATTCAAACTGTAATCTATATACCTATATGTAAATTCATTTATTACTCATACAATCATTTGGTTACTTTGTTTCGTTTTATATCAATAATAGACACATACGAACACAAGTATAGTAAAATATTATTATGAATTAAGTTATGTTGAAGGATGAATGAAGTAGAATAGTGTTATGTTAATGAACGGCATTAAAAAATAATGATAAAATTATTATAAAGCACATTTATTAAGTAAAAAAATGTAAAACCATTTCATAAAAAAACAATCATGGAAACAAGAACACATTATAACAGAACAATCCGCGTAAATCACAGGAAGAATTAGATACAAATACATTTAAAATCACAGATGGGGAACATATTCGATGATAGGCACTTAGTAATGATGCTTGTGGGGAACAAGGTGATGGGTACCGAACTTGACGTCAGCGTGGAAACTGAAATAAAAGTATATATATTATTAAACTCTGCTACAAGTAATATCACTGTTATGAATTTTGAAATAATAAAATTGTTAGTTCAGTATCCCCTATTTCATATTGGGGATGTTAATGTAACTAATGAAATGTGCGAGTGAACTACAATCCACTGCCTTCCTCTTCGGGCATTATAAGCGTGATATTATTTTGTGTTAGTCCAGTAGCATAATAGTTCCTTACCCGCTGTGCTTGTCGCCATGGTATTCCACAACCCTGACGGAGCCATCGGGCTGGTGGAGGGAGTACGCTCCCTTCACCACATCGCCGTCACGGTACTCGTGTTGGGACTTCTTGTCACCGGTGTGAGGGTCCTCTACTTTGTAGTCAAACTGGTATTTAGGGTAGGCCTGATAACAAAAGTTTTCTTTTATCACCTTTTCAGGAAATATGTTTGGATTTCGCTATGAAAATTCGACTGTTACAACCGCCAATTGTAAATTGTGTATCAACTCCCAATCGGCAATTAAAGGTACGTATATTATTTTTCCCATGTGGTATCTTACCGATTTTACTGGTAGATGCAAAAAAAACCGTTCAACCTATGTATATTGCGGCAACAAACGATACACACAGTTGACTCATTTTATGGATATGTGTAGTAACCAAATGTACTAAGAAACAAAAGCTTCCAAAATACTTCATAATAAAGTCTCTTGTATAAATCTCCAGCTATGTTTTGCAATGAACACGAAATCAGATGTCTATAAATACTTATTTTTCTAGTTGAGCGGCAAAAATGCTGTTTGAACTTATTTCGTTTCGTTTTTTGTTTTTCAAATGATTTTTGTTTCCGTTTTAACAAACTAGAATACTCGAAAGCATTAACATACGTAGTAATCGACAGCGTGGCCGTCGCCGTGTCCGTGACCATATCCGTGACCGTGTCCATCGTGACCATGACCGTGTCCACCCTGCACATGTACGACTTCCGCCGGGCCGTCGTGCCGTGAGATGTGCTGCGATGAAAATGCATGACCATGCCCATGTCCGTAGCCATCGCCGTGGCCGTACTGGGCGGCCGCAGCGGCAATGAAAACGGCTAAGCAGAGTACCTGGAACAAATGAGGTTTGTTATTCATTATAACATTTGTGTGTACTAAGCTTGATAAATAATTCTTTACGGTTGTTGAATAACGCTTTATCCAGTACACAGTGTCGAAATTGTCACAACAAAAATTTTGAATCCTATCAAATGCTTGAAATTATTCTGCAAGATTATTTCTTTTAAATATTGCTACTAATCAATTGTTAAATGATTTATTTCCTCTGAAAATCACCCAGTCACATTTCAAATTGGTTTTTGTCACTTTGAATTCACTAAAAACTTTACCACGGCTGTTCGGGCCGCGTATTTTTTACCTTGGAGAACATTTTTTTGTGATAGATGAATGAGCTATTAACTCTAAGCTCCGCTGTGCACTGATACTAGCCTGATACAGTTCACGTCTTTTATATCGATAACAAGGGTAACTCACCAAGGTAATATTGATTTCACTCGAAATAACTGGCACTTAACATTATTAACTCGCGACAGTATGCAGTGGCCGGCAATAGTTTCGTAAAAACTTGCGGGAGATAGCCTCTCTACTCTTGCATGATATTGCTAAAGTCTAATAAGCCAGCTAAATTGCAAGTTAATGAGTTTTTCAAATGTGTCAGTTTAGCTAACTACTAGGTGGGATAACTGTGCTTGACTTCCTGTATTGATAGCACCTACGTATTTACATAATTTAGTACCTACATTCTGCTAGTGCTATTGGACAGGAGGGAATAAAATATAATTGTATACTATGTGAATCCATTTATAAACAAATATAAGTCACAATATCTTTATTTCCTGATAAATTTAACAATTAAATAGGTAGTAAAAATGTACATATACCTATTGTTCAATGTACTATTATAAAAATAGTGGCAGAGGAACCATACACAGAGCGAATTTATAATATTATAAAGAAATATTTTCCCACTATATCATTATTTTTTACTATTAAAAACATAAACGTAACATCACACTTGTTGTCCTAAAAGAGGTAGGCAGAGGAGTGCAGTACAATCCCACGTTTCACCAGTTACGTTTACGTCCCACTACGGAATAGATAGTGAGCCTATTGCCATACACCGGGCACAATTCCAGACTCAAAGTCACCACTAGAAAATCTAAATTAGAAAAATTCCATAGTGCCCGACCCGGGAATTGAACCCAACACTTCCTAATCGGCAGTCGCACTTGCAACCAACACGACCAACGAGGCAATCATCATTATGTATTATACAAAAATATTATGTTCCATATTGTCTGCCTCGTAAGTACAGTTGCAAATGCCGTCGCCGGCGTTGATCGACTTGATCGAGTGGTCCTGAAAACGATTTCCGCGTTGGATACTATTACATTTATCAATTTTTTTGGATTCTAGATTTGTACATGGCAATAGGCCTACCTCCTATTCTATGCTGTGACGTATAAATTAATACATGGATCGTGAAAGTGTACTATATTCCTCGGCCTACCCCTTCGTGGGATATAAGTGTTCCAAATGTGTTTCAAAAATATACCTAATATAAATAAATAAATAAAAAATATATTTATTGCCACAAAACAACAAAGAAGTTAAATTCTATATGCATTAAGTGTACGATAAAGTCAATGGTATGTACTAATTTCGGTGTAAACATACTTTTTATACAAATCAGCCTCAGCTATGAGAAACATTTGCTTGCATTTGTATTGTTTGTTTAAGGGTGAGACTCTGCTAAGTAATATTATCCAGAGATGACTACGAGAGAATGATGATGATCCAATCACCCTTTAAAGATCAAAGACACAACCTCCAATTAAGACTCGACGAGGAAGGAGCGGCTAACAAAAGGTAACTTTAGTTCGTAGGTAAGAATTTGTTTTCTTATTTTTTTGATAAATAGTTTTTATAACACATATCTAAGTGGATGTAATAAAAATCTGAATGTTATTTTTTCCTGTCATAGTCTAAATGTAATACAAAGAAAAAGTATTACAAATACATAATTAAAAAAAATTCAATCTAGTCATATAATTAATTAACTTTTTTTAATATGCATAAACCGCATGGTTCACATACAATAGCAACAATCTGTACTAAGCGATTACCTTATATGTATGAGACGTTCTGTAATTTTGTATTTTGAATAATTTTATTTCAGAAACATCCAAATTTGCGTCTTTACTTAAACATTCTTGCTAGCTCAATGAATAAATTATCAGTTAATTCGTTATACTATTAAGTACCTTGTATGTAACCCAGTCCACTAATAAACAAAAAAATAGAAATCTGTGCGTTGTCATTCCAGTACTCAGCGGTTTTGTCGGTTTCAACCAGGAAATTGTTATGCACTTTTCAGAAATGGAATAGGACATGACTTTAAGAAAATTTTGTTGTTTTCGAATAGAATTTCCGTCAGCTATTTTCTCAACCACGTTAGGTAGAGTTTGGCTACAGCAATAAATAACTAATGTACTAAGTCTTGTAGCGTATTCAACTGCATTTATTTTCGCAAATGTGGTTTGATTAATTTTTTATTACCGTTGCACAACAAAACTTAAACTAAAATTTACCACAAGTTGATTTGCTTGAAAGGTAATTTTGGTGACTCGGTATCTCCTTGGCCAGTCGCAACAGGATTTAAATAATTTAAATTATGCCTATCAAGGACCATTTAAAATTTCTGGGTTGGATAGACTTAATCTCAAAAGAACATCACTTCCGGTTGAAACAGCATGTAATAAACTATTGTACATATATATTAGGGCTTTCCTTGGGTATTACTATCATTACATTAATCCGTCGTGACTTTGATAAGCTAACATATAATGTTCAAAGTAATGTTACGCCCGTGGTAATAGGCAACCTGTGATTTTCGATATTCTGCAATGAATCTACTGATTCGATGCGTGCAAATTTTACGCAGGCGTATATAATAATTCTCCTAATGTAGGTATCGAAAAGTGCCTCTTAGTTGCCAAATAACATTTTACGAAACTATTATTCGGCAGATTTAGGATTTCGGTTTGGGGTTTTTGGGTAATTGTTCTAAAATAAAATCTTTTATATTTCTTATTTTATGAGTCTTTCGAGCTTACGCCAGTCTTCTCCTAAAGATAAACCCTAGATAAATACAGTTAAAACAGACCATTGAAAAATTCAACATTCATTAGTCGAATCATATCATGTTATATATATTTTATAAGTGATAAAAACAATTTATATTGGTCAAATAATATGTTTACAAATGTAACATCACGCCTGTAATCTCCGAAAAAGTAGGCAGAGAAGTGTAGGACACTCCCACGTTTTACCAGTTACGTTTACGTCCCTCTATGGAACATGTGGTGGGCCTATTGCCATATGCCACACCGGGCACATATCCAGACTCCGAGCCACTACTACAAAATCTAGATTAGAAAAGTAATAATTTGTATGCTTAAAAGGTATTATCAACCACATCATCTGCTATGTTTTCCTTCGCCGTTATAGCAAGTGATATTTAACTTAAAAACGCACATTTGTACTGAGGTGCACGCGAAGATTTAAACCTGTTTACTTCATCGTTACAGTAACTTATAATAAATTTTAAAAACGAATATGTTTTTGCAAAGAAGTCCACGCTAACATCTGAAACTGTAATCCCCCAGAATTGGGAAGCTGAAATTTAAACCACTAAATGATTACTAATCAATGTACGCTATCACTTTTATACGCCAATATACTGCATAGTTTACTATCGGTAGCTATTAAAATAAATGCAAGTAGCTGTAATACAAATATTAAAATCAGAAATCAAATCGTTTTTACAATATTTACGTTCGGCGCGTGCCGTTAATATAATATAAGCGTGACTGTGGACGTTTTTTGTTATTATTCAATGTTAAACACCGTGCTACAAAATATTTTTTGTGCCGCGTTTTGAAACAAATCTTTAACAAAAGTAGAGCTGTTGAGGGCCAACGCACCATGATAATCTCATTATAATTTACTGGGTTATTTAAATTATAATATTTTATTTTACGATTCGTCTCCCCTTATAAACTTTTGCAGTATCGATATATTGGTTCAAGTTAATATCGTTATAACCAATATAATCAATATAACCAAGTATGTATTTTGAACTGATTAATTAAGTATGACATATTAATGTAGGCATCTTGTTATTAATAAATCAATAATTTATATGTGTTTTCTTAAATGCTCTCAAAATAAAATAATCTAATAACGTCAACATTGACTGCTCCGTTGGTCGTATTGGTCACTAGCGCGGCTGCCGATCGGGAGGTCCTGGGTTCAAATACCCGGTCGAACACAACTGGATTTTTCTAATTTAGATTTTCTAGTTGCAGTTGCAGGAGTCTGGAAATGTTCCTGGTGTGTGGCAATAAGGTCACCACCTATTTTACAGAGGGACATAAACTTCACTGGTGAAGCGTGGGTGTGTGCTACATTTATCTTCTTTTCTCTTTGGGGACTACAGGAGTAATGTTACAAAATAAAATGCTATTTGAGAAAAATGAAAATTTTTGTACAAATCGGTGCCTTATAATAAGGTACTTTCAGAAATACATCCTTTTTTGTGACATGTTTTATTTTGGCAATAAATTCTGCTTATACAGAAAATTCGAATTAAGGACATCGAAGTGAGATACCATATAGATATTTTTTGAACATTTTAAATTTAATTGGATGTTATATATAATTAAGTTTAATTTACTATGTTATTATCAACGACCTAAATAGTGTCTAAGGAAATTAAAACTAATCATCTCGACCATATAGATCATACAGTGAATCATGTGGGAATCAGAGGGCTCCGAAACCGGCGTGGTTATTTAAAAATAGTGATGTAGGTAGGAAGGATGTAGTAGGTAGAAGGTAGGAAGCATGCAGGTCTGTTAGGATAGAGATATTTGGCATGCGGTGCTTTTTACCTACCCTATAAGTAACGTGGCATGATGAGATAATAAAACGTTACAAATATAAAATTTGTCCTACAAGTACTGCAGCCCAAATACATTTATCGTAATTATTGTATTACTTTAAATAAAATATAGTAATGTATTAGCTTTAATTGGGTAAAACAGTGTAGGGCCGTAGAAGCATATATTTACCTTATTTATTTGAGAAGCAGTGAATCTTTGTACATATGAGAGATTAAATAAATTAAGTACAGTAAATCAATACAGTTTCCACTGATGGAGAGTGACTGGATATATCAGTAGCTGATATAGGTATTATTTTTGTAAGACAATTTTTACCTACATTTAAAGTTCGACGGTTACAATAATTGGACATGTCAATATCTAAGAAGCATTACTTGTGCTGTATTTAGGTCTGAGATCAGATTTTCTTAGTCTTCTCAGCCTTAGAATCGATTACAATCTTGACGCGACTCTACTATTTGTAGCGTCTACACTATCACTAGGTATTTGTAGCCCTATTACTGCAGATATGTTACCAAATAATAAAGACAAGAAAATAGCATAAGTAACAATTAATATAGGTCATATTAATATAATCCAAACAAGTTGGGCCACCCGAAAACACAAACATGAGTCTAACCGGTTCATATACATATAATAAATATTAAAGTACAACAAATTAAATAAAAAGACAATGCTATGTGATATCTACCATATTATTGCAATGTGACGTATAAAACTAGAAGAATAAGGAGTATTGACATTACGATATCTTATTCTCATAAGTTTTGTATGGTTAGAAAATAGGTTTTTTTATCTACTTTGTTATTTCCTTTCATGCTGTAAGCAAATAAAATGTTAGAAGTTTTTCTTAAAAAGTTTTCAACTACGGTTGCGATGGCTTGTTTTGGCCTTACACATAACTGGATGGCAGCGCCTTTGAGCCTATACAAGTACAAACAATAATACAGTTTATTTGGTATTATCTTGTTTGTTTATTATTCTTGTGAATGTGACATTACGCCTGTAATCCCCGAAGAGATAGGCAGAGGAGTGTAGTAAATTCCGGCGTTTCACCAGTTACATTTACGTCCCGCTATGGAATAGGCAGTGAGTCTACTGTCATACGCCGACTCCAGACACACATCACAAATCCAACACAAATCCAGACTCCGTGCCACTACTAGAAAACCTGAGTTAGAAAATTTGAACCCAAGAGCTCGGCAGTCGCGCTCGTAAACAACACGACCAACGAAGCAGCCAATAATACTTTAGTAAACAATGAACACTTTATTAAACTATTGTATCATTGTAGAAAATCCAGTAATCTTCTTAATAATTTCCACCCGATAATATCATTCTGACGTCGGTGATAATGATGATTCGGAAAATTCGAGATTCTATTTTTCAAAAAAGAAGCTAGGTAACAAAATGATTCCACAAAGACATTTATTATGTAAACTTGGGTAAAAAATATTTATTAAAAAAAAATATGCACAATAAATTTATATATACAAGAGAATTAAATAACAATGCTTATTCATAGTAAAGTATATTTTTGGTTTTAATATGGCTTAATGTTTGTCGTCCACGACGTGGTGGACGCTGTGTTTCACGTCAGCGTGGAAACTGGAAAGAAAAAGAACAATTCTTCAATTTATTGAAATTAAATACAAAAACAATAACAAGAGATACCACGCTAAAGCTCATTGACCGCGAAACTTAATGTTAATATTCCCTTAATAAACTAGTCTATTGAAGTTATAAAGAGAGATATTCCGGGATACATTATTTATATGTATATAGCGTAATATATTATCGGAGAGTTACTCCACCTAGCTTTAAGGTGTCCTACGCTATATATTTACGCTCAACAAACAAATATTTATCAAACAATACAATTTATACAAATAGATCAATTTCAGACACGCACTGTATTAATTATACTGAAGTCCACCCGAAGTAAAAGCAATTGCGCCTAATGAATATTTCAAAATACTATATTCGACACCGGAAGTTATACGTCAACTACAAATGTCAAAATATACGTTTCATCCAACTTATCACCCAATGTATACTTCACATATAGCCAGTTATTCCCAAGGACGTGGGCAGAGTGAAACACTGATAGACTTCCACCTTTCCCCAGTTACGTTTACATCAGGAGCCTATTATCATATACCGGACACAAAAATGCAGACACCGAGCGACTATCATCCAATACATAATCCAAACGATCAATGTATTCATGGTTTTGTGATGATAAGAAAGATGCATAAAACATTTTTTTTAATATTAAAACCTTTATCACAGAAATTATCTTCTCAATAAGAATTATCGCGATTAAGAAAAATATTAAACTCATTAATTTGCTACATGTTCTATGCTTAAATAGAAACATAATTCCATTAATGCTATCGTGAAATACTGCTTGTGTAAATATCAATCATTTGCCTTTCAAGAGATTTGTTTTTCTATTTAGAAATAATTTTAGTGTTACATAGCCTTTACGTGGTGCCTGGCTGGCAACTGATTGTACCATACAATAAATTGGAAATTGGATCATAGACATTTTTTAACAATCTATTTTGTAAATTGAAACACATTTAAACATTTTCTCGATTTTGTGAAATATGAATATTGTATTTTAGTTATTGGTTCTTTGCTGATAACAACATTTATCCCAAAATAATAAGAGTTAGTAAAATATACTGTTCCGTTGGTCGTGTTGGTTGCAAGTGCGACTACCGATCGGGAGGTCCTGGGTTCGATTCCCGAGTCGGGCACCACTAAATTTTGTAATTTAGATTTTCTAGTAGTTGCTCGAAGTTTGGATACGTGCCCGGTATATGGCAATAGGCTCACCACCTATTCCATTATGAAACCTAAACATAACTGGTGAAACGTCGGAGTGTTCTACATTCCTCTGCCTACCTCTTCGGGGAGTACAGTGTGATGTTACTTTTTAGTAAAATAGATGCCTATGAGAAAATATTGTTAATATTTTAGTATGAATAAGATAATCCATGGTTTTCTCGCGACGTTTTACTTTTTCCCATATACATACTCGTAATTACCTAATTTACCATATACTAGATACCTAAGTTAACGATACTCCCAGAAAGCCTAGTATAAATAATCATGTTATGAAAACATATTTTATATACTCTCATTTTGGAAGGAGACTTTAGACCAACAGTGGAACAAAAAAGGGTTGATGATTAATAATGAAGATGATAGTGACGACGGTGATGATAGTGATGAGCATCATCACGTCTTACCCTGAGTGTTTGTCCGCGTGATATTCAACAACTCTGACGGAGCCGTCGGGCTCGTGCAGCGAGTAGACACCCTTCACCACATCACCGTCGCGACTCTCATGCTGGGACTTCTTGTCGCCGGTGTGGTGGTCTTCTATTTTGTAGCCGAACTCGAATTTGGGGTAAGCCTATGGTTTTAATGTAATAACAAATGTAAAGAATTATAAATATTGACGTAATAAGGAGCTTATATCAATGCATAAAGAAATTTTAAAAAACGTATTCTCTACACATTTTTAGATTTACCTTTATCGAGGAAAACAGGCGATGACGACAATTCCCTACTAGTAAGTAGCATGTTTACTAATAAATATGCTAAAAAAGTTTCTAATTCGTCACAAAAGGCCTTCTCTGATTTAATATGTTTTAGTTTTCGCCGCCTAACGGGATACATTCAGATTGTTAGGTAGGCGATAAAAATAAAGTATAAAGAGACACATTGACAAACGTTATAAATACTAAAGGTATCTATATTCTTCAGTAAATGAAAAAAGAAATGTAAATTCTTTAGCTAACAAGTATCAAAATAAATATAATTAAAAATTGATAATAAAATAAAATAAATATATACGAGTCCATTTTCTTTTAACGTCGGCCATGACTATGTTAGTCGTACATAGTTGAAATATTGAGTCTATAAATTCTACCAAATGATAAAATAAAGTTTTGTATTTACAATTAACATTAATTTAATGAAAGAAACATTTAAAAACCTCTAGAAGTTTTAGGATGATATCATGATAATATGATAAATATCATGATGATCGTATCATGATATCATGATGAAATGAAACTAAAAATAACGATCGTTCTGCTTCTAAAATTTCTTTTTCTAATATAAAATGGCAAAATTTATTTCGTACTCCAGGCATTCTACTTCATACTCAAATCTATCACGTAAGAAGTGTCATAGCTTCCCACGGTTATTTTCACTTACATAATAATCGTAAGACTCATGGCCGTCGTGCCCCTTGACTGCCACTTTTTCGGCGGGACCGTCATGTCTGGAGACATGCTGTTCCGAATACGCGTGTCCATGGTCATCGTTGGCAAACACAACCGCAGCGAGAGCGACGAGACACAGCACCTGGTGACAAATATTAAACAATAATCATAAACTGATTTAGAGTTGTACTGATAAAAAAGGGTAGTTGTAAAACAATAAATGAAAGACAGGAATGAATAGTAATCCTGTCGATTCCATTCAGCTTCATATAGATGAAAGGAAATATGTTGAGCTGACAACCAATATTGATTTTTCGAAGGCAATCTTAGCAATAAGAAACCGTTTTATCTTTCATTTATGAGATTATAAGATTAATTAGGTATTAAGTTTTTTCGAACTTGCCATCCTTAATAAGATTCCAGGTAAACGAATTGGTACTTTTAAGGACTTAATTGGAACCCTTCATGCATCGGTATAACTATATATGCCTGCTGCATCGGATATATATTAACAAAGCAAGCATTGCTGCTTTGCGGCACAAGTAGATCCTGCGTTGTATCATCGACCATCGAAATTTTGAACAAACTGTACGTTAAAGATAATATAAAGGGTAAGAAATCTAAACCAAAACCCAATATAATAAAAAGTAGTATTTTAAAATATCACAATAATTAATTGTAACTACCAGTAGTTTACTTTTATATGTTATTAATTTATAGAACCTGTAAAATTAAACAAAAAAAATATATCTACCAGTAATTAAGGCAGTTATTTTCCAATAGTCCGTAAAGTTACACGATTGAAACAAGATGTAGGTGTATAAAACTATACAATAATTAATAGATATATCAGCACTACTATATTTACTTATAACAAAACCCCTAGAACTTTCACTTTCATATCAGGCATCGTTGTAGCGCGACTATGCATTTCGAAGAGTAGCAACCGATAAAAAACTTCCAGTATATAAAACTTGCTCATAAAACTCATTACACTCATTTAAAAATTATCCAACACCGAAACCACTTATTAATAAAACTATGACGTATTATAAGTTTAACATTATATCACTGTTTACCTTAGAATACATGGTTGATAGTTCTTTATCAATATTATATTATTGCTTTTAACTGCAAACACAGTAATCAACTGATAACAGTTAACTAAAATTCACGTCTTTTATATCAATAACAAGAGTAATTCACCAAGGTAATATTGATTTCACTTTAAATAATGATTAGTACTTTAAATTATTTGCTCGCCCATAATGGATGGATATTTGAAACTATTTCGCAAAAATCATTTTTGTTTGTTTTGTGTAGACTCTCAAGTATCACAATGAGGCGATCAACAAAAAATTGTGTAAGTCCGGTGCATAGCAACATAATATAGGTAGGTACATTGTTACGATAATAACGTAACAAATGAATTATTGTAACAATAAAACGTCATTAAAGATAACAAATTAAGCATCGATTACGTCGATATATGTATGTAAGTAGATCAACGGCAAATGTTTTCATTGTATTTTATTACGAGGGTAATTATATTTTAATAATAACAAGGCGTGTAAATTAAGTGTTTAGAAATCGTTGATACAATAAATAGTTTTGCCGTTATTATGATTGATTAAACACTACTCTGTTAAGGGCACTTATCATGCAACCTTTAGATGATTTTCACGTTCCTCGTCAAGGATACTTGTTTGTGTTGCAAAACGCTACACTATAATGCAAATACTGCATGTAGCCAAAAATTCAGTTCGTGACTCGAAAGTGATTATTTATAAAATAAACATGTGAATAAAATAATATTTTAAGTGTTATAAATATAAAGTATTAGGTATTGCATATGTTTAGTTAATTATATTTTTGAATTCAATTTGAAATTAAATGACTGCCTGGTTAATCCAAACTATCTTTGGTTTAAAACCCGGATTGGGTACTATGTATGGCAAAAGGCTCACCACTAAATTCCGTGGTGGAACGACGTCCGTCCCAGGGACGTAGACGTAACTGGTGAAACATTGGAATGTACTAAGCGCCTCTGCCTATGTCTTTGAGGATTACAGATGTGTAGATACAAGGTACCATTGACCTGTTTTTCATAAACTAAAGGTGAGTGAACTCCGTAACAGAAATACGAACGCAAGTTCAGAATTTATTGCATATTTATTTTATTTTATTTTAACTGTAGACAGGAGCATATGAGTAGCCAGCAGTCACAAAATTCGCGCCACCCACATGTAATATTATTTTATATAATGTTTAAATGTTTTAATCATAAATTCATGTCACTCGTTACGAGAATTGCATTAATAGCGGCTATTTAAATCACGACGAGGTAATAAAAATTATACAATATCACAAGTACTTACTATTATTTCACTCCAATTACAAGATTTTGTAACTAAAACAATCGAATTATAATTTCATTTTTATTATTGCTTATTAATTGGTACAAAAATAAATATCTATTGAATAATAATTATTGCAGTTATAATCCACGTTTTGAAGCACTTTTTAAAATTCTTTATAAAAATGTAACGAATTCATTGTCATTATGAACTGTAGCGAATTGTAAATCCTGCCTATTCGAATGGCAGTTGAGAAATAAACTCAAATTTGGTTCATGGCTTCTGGCCAAAAAGATACCATTGTAAAACAAGTTAAGGTAACTGTTTACCCGTAAGCGATAAGGAAGAGAACACAGTTGAAGCGAGTTAATGTGTTTGTAAACTGTTCCACCTTCGAAACTTTCCTTTATTTAATATTGTAGTTTAAATGACATTTTACTTTCTTAGGACTGCGGTTCAGAACTGGTATTTTTTTGAACACTCTTTCAATTGTAATATGATATTTCAGAGTACAAAAATTACTTTTAAATAAAAAAATTATTTAATGTACATTTTATGACATATATTTGGAATGTAATTAAGGTCAATTCCATTTGCTCGCTGTTGTAACCATGCGTATCTACGTAACATACGTAACATCACACCTGTAATCTCCGAAGAGGTAGGTAAAGGAGTGTTGTACACAGTAGTATTCTCGCGAACCACTTTGAGTGGTCACCATTACCTAATGTAGCGAAATGACGATCCGCGACAAAAACAGCCTTAGCAATGACTTTGTCGAGGTCAATTTCTGTCCACGCCCGGTCGTGAATCATTCTGCTATAATCGTCCGTTCTGTAACACCCTGTATTTCTTGTTACACTTCGAAGTTATAGGTATATAATATAATATGCATTTTCTGGAATGCTTTTACAAATGTTGAAAAATGTTATGGTTAATTTCACGCTCCCATAAGTTTCGACATGCATATTTATAGTACCTACTATGTTATCCTGTATAAACTACATACATACCGTCTTCGTGGAAGATAGCCCTAGTGCATTCAATTCCCAAAAAGGGAGATCGGAGTGACCCGGCCAATTATAGGCTAATAGCGATAACTTCCCTGCTCTCAAAGGTCATGGAACGCGTCATTAATTCACAACTCCTGAAATATCTGGAGGATC
>DWFO01001095.1:0-16964 GCA_018246595.1 Mimoniades nurscia nurscia | reverse complement strand
GGACGACAGTATGTGGGTGGCCGCATACTGTCGTGAGAACCGGAGGGCGTGGGATGAGGCAACGATGCCTCTCCCAGGGGCAGGGGCGCCGCGCTAGGAGGGCACCGGTGCGTTCCGTCGGAGATTCCGGAGTCCTCCTATTAGCGCTGAGGAAGGCCACCGAGGGGGTTTTAGTGAGTAAAAGTCCCACATACCCCGGTATCTCTCCCAGGGTACCGGGTACCTACCTTTTGAAGGTTTCTCCCCCGTGACCAAAAAAAAAGGTATATTCAACGTCATTATATACTCGTATATATACAAAGGCTGTTCACGCAAAGCGTAAAAATATGCCAATATTTCCATCTGTTTACATGAAACGTGGTCATAGGGTGGTCACAGTGGTGAAAACTTTTTGACAACCATTCATGGTATAGGTATATATAGATTTAAGATACCTTTTAATTTGTACTTATTTTATTTATATTTTGCTCGATTTTAGCGAAGTTAAAATTCTTTACAAAATTTCCAAATTCCAATTAAATAATGTTTAAATTGAGTTCCCACTTAACTCACGTCGATTTTCCTAGATAGCCCGACTAGTTTCAGACCTAATCAAGACACCTATTTCTGAACTTCCGCCGATCGCAAGTAAAACAATGTCAGAGAAATATCGCACGAAACAATGCAACAGCTCCACCAGACGTGCGAATGACTTTTGTTGCAGAAAACCCGAGATATATCATGATAAATATGGAAATAAAAATTCCCAGCTATATGAAGAAACACAGGGCGACCACAATAATAAATCACTGGAACACCGCAAAAGCAATTTCCGTGCCACTCATGCTAAATACGCTTTCCGGACGCACATATAACTTCAATAGGTATGTTTTAACATTGCAATTTAAATTCTGGTCCGCGAGTTAAGTATTCACAGATTTGAAGCTCTAGTTCAAAAATTTATTTCTTTGGTACTCACACAGGTAGAGGTATAATACATACGGCTTAGAAATGATTCAAACTTTGTTCTATGGTCAGTCTTTTTTTGTGGTAACTACTCGTATTGTAATACTGGAGAAAAGCATCCACACGTTCTGATGATTGTCTTTTTATTATATAACAATAAAATACAGGAACATGTAAAAGCGGTGCTAACTGATGTGTAATAATAGTACTTATACAAGGTAATACAACGTAAATTATAATTTTAAATATAACGTTTTTTTAACATATGTTCATAAAATACTTACGTAAAGAACTTTCCAAGTTAATTACGTGTTGTAAAGATTTTAGTACCTGGAACAGAAAAAAAAATGAATGTTAATGAACGTTGCAACTTATAGGTCGATAATACAGTTAAAGAATATTAGGGGTCTGAATACAAGGCTTAAGAGGTGTAACAGAAATAGGCGGAATGTGAAGGAATGTAGTACCACGATCTACCATTAATGTTCTATTCTACAACATAATAGGCACAACTCCAGACTCCGTTCAAGGAGTGTATGGTTAGAAAAAACATAATAATACTTTGCTCACCCCGAAAATCGAAGCAAGGTCCTCTTGATTAGCAGTCGAACTTCTAATTTACTTATTTTATATTGGAGTTTAAGATTCCAATATTTAAAATTATTAGAACTAATAAATTATAATCACTCTTTTAAATTGAAATTCAAAGAACATATTTGTCATACATTTAGTTTAACCTTACAATGTTAAAATCACTTTACTCAATGTAACAAAACAAAGTCCTGATTTGACTAATATAAATTAAGTAAATAAAATAAAAATTAAATAAAGATAAAAAAATAAAGATTTCTTATTCAAAATTATTATTTTTATTGTGTTTGGATAGTGTAGAAGCATCGGCCATGTACTGTAGTTTATGTTATTAGGCAAGACGTTAATATAGATTAAGAATATTACGGGCCCTAGTACTCTACCTCGTGGTACTCCAAAATATGAGTTATGGGATTGCAATATGTATATACAGTCATTTCAATATTTAACTCGTAATTTTAATTCGATATTGCTAAAAATAAGAAATGCAAACTGTTGGTCTTTATTTTAGCTATATATTTGTATTGTATGTTTATTAACAAATAACAACTAACGAAGTCGAACGCTTGTTTAATTTAATATATAATTTTTATGTACTAAATGTTCTCAGTATTCAGTCAATCATTAGTCAATTGTAGCAACAATAAATAAAAATCATAATTGACTAAATTAATAAACTGCTTCCTGAGTCTAGGAAATTGCTTCGTTTAAATCGTAGAACTGAAATTATTCAAATTTCGACGCAAATATAGCCATCGTTATCAGCTAGTATCACATACATAGTATCATATTGATAGTGTAAAGATCGAAGCGTCTATGAACGTGAACTAACAAGCCTAAGTAAAGAATGTCAAACGTGGAACGTGTCTGGCATAGGCGGAGCGTAATGAATAACAAATTGAGAAAATCAAGTTTGTTGTTAGCCTTACTATAGTTGGTGGTTATGTGGACACGCAAATCAAGTAAAGGGTGACGGTTGACATATTGAAAACGTGGAATTGTTTGAAGTTTACGGATATCGTCTTGTCTCGAGATTCTTGTCACGATTCTGTTCACTCCTATAAGGCATGTACTTGAAAAACATAGAATACCCTTTCTACTGATACTGAGATAATTCTAGAACGCTATTTGGTACGCTTCAGTAACATGCAAAACAAGTTCTCTTTTATAGCTTGTAATATATGTATGTATTTTAGCTACTATTGTATTTAAAATAAATGTGAGAAACCATTAAACTTGGGTTATATTTATTGATATTTTTCACAAACGTCATCCCTATATTGTATATAATATACGATATTTTTACGTCTAATTTGACATTTTATTGTTTATATTTTTGTTAGGTTGTACACTAAATACATCATTGATATCTAATAATAATTCATATATTAGATTCTGTAATAATAATATTCCTGATATTTATACATTATTTGCGAGAAAAAAATGTTTAAAGAATTATTACTCGAGTGAAGTGTTAGCAAGAATCTCAATGTGAACTGTCTTATTTTAAAATCAACGCGAAATCGCCGCTGGTATTATAAATGATGAAGAACTTCACTTAAATTAAATTCATGATTATGGTATTTTTAATCAAACACTATGGACGATATTAATGTGTGTAAGCAGCACGCGAGTTTCTAGAAAATTCTAAAAGCCTTCCATTAAATCGATGATTAATAAAAATTATATCTAAATTACTCCAATCAACTGTCACATAAATCACATAGACACTACTTGACAATGGGGATTTTATGATTTAATTCCACTTTATAGTTCGATAACTCGAAACGTTCCGTTGTAAGTTTCTTAATTAAATCCACGGAGATCGACATACACCTATATGTATTTCTTGTATTGTAGCAGCTTACTTGACACTGTTGAGGTGGTTCATTCCGATGCGAGTATTAACCAAATTTTACATTACGATTTGTGGCGATTTGCAACATCACTTATCATGGGCCAAATTTTCAAATACATATTATCAGTTAATTACATTCAGTTTTACTCCGTGGGAATCTATTGTTAATAAATGAAGTTCAGAGAAACATTTCATTATTTATTTATTTATTGCGGAAATTTGGCTGTTAGCCCGTCTGAAGGGTACCTGACTAATACGACATTAATACAATACAGCAACCTACTCGTAAAGATTGTACATACAAAATTATGTACTGTATGTCGTACTTGCAAAATTTAAATCGATATTCAGTCTCGTTAAGTGAATTAGAGTGATTATTCGATTCAATCACCCGATTCATATTCGCTCCATTGTTCTTTTTTTACAACACACACAGAATCACGTATAGGAAGCAATAATCTGTTATCCCAAATCGTATCGATCGATTGTGTGAATTTTTTATCGGGAATATTTTAATGATGGAATTCTATATAATGCTTCGATTTGATTCTGAGTGCCTAAACTAATATACAGAAAGGGCTATTTAGAAAACGGAGCAGGATATACGTAACGTAACATCACACCTGTAATCGCCGAAAAGGTAAGCAGGGGAATGTAGAACACTCCCACGTTTTACCAGTTACGTTTACTGTGGACTATCCCACTATGAAATAGGTGGTGAGCATATTCGGAGATGAAAGGCGTGGTGTTAAATTAATAAACTGTACTATACTGTACAAAAGTATTCATGTGTATAAACATTAAGTTGGCCACCCTGCAACTGTCCAATGTGACGGTCTATACTGTATGGTGTTGACCGTTACCATTCTGAGAGACTCGTGTTCAACAGTGGAACGTTAAAAAAACTGATGATGATACTGATAAACATTAAGAACATTCAATTATAATTTTAGTCAAAATCGCATCTTATTAAATCAAGTTTAACGCTGCCGAGTTGTGGCGCAGGTACTGAAAGACTGAAATTATCCACCGCGGGGACCATTTCGCAAATTGTCACGTTGCATTTTTCATGAGATCGAGTATCGGGTGCCATGAATCGCTGATTTAATTATTGAGATAGCTCGTGTTCGATGTTTGAATAATGGTTAGGCACATTTTTTAAAAGCTGCGCGTATTAACGGACACTTTAGTGTTGAGTGGTTCTAAGCCCAACTGCCGATCGGGAGGTCCTGGGTACCAAGCTACTATTCGAGTTTTTTTACTTATAATTTCTAGTTAAAATTTCTGGTAGTGGCTCGGAGTCTGGATCTGTGCCTGGTATATGACAATCGGCTCACCACCTACAAGTATTTCATGATAGGACGTAAATGTAACTGGTGAAACGTGGGAGTGTACTAAACTTCTCTATCTCATCGGGAATTGCACGAGTCATGTTTCGTTATGCGTAATGTGAAAACTGCCAATCCACATTTAGCCACCGTGACTGATTCTGTCAGAATCCTTGAGAAGGGACGTCTGTTCAACAATAAAACATTAAAATGTTGGTAGGCGTTGAATGTGATAATACTACGCTGTTCCATGAGTCCATAATGTTACTTTGTCATGTAGGCCTAACAAAATTCTTTCGTATGTTCGTCAAGGTCGTTACACACAATTTTCTATTTGCGGTGCCATTGACCTGTCCTTTCTGCGCTATATAAATACTGATTACAATCGGCCCGCCTCGACTCAAATATTTTTATTTTGGAATATTTATAAATTTTGTCATTTCGAATAATGTACCGATTTTCAGTATACATAAAATGGAACACAAATCGTTATTACTGATATGTATGTATATCTAAATACGAATGCAAACAATGAATATTCTTTGTCAGCATTAGCGTTGCTCAGCGAACGACAATCAGTGTCAGGCCTCATGACAAAGGAACAACTGTCGCATAAGAGCCATACGGGCGCCTTGAAGATTTCTGACGTAACCGTTTCGAGAGAGTTATAATTTGCACCGACGTAACCATTATTGTGGAACAGTCTTCATTTCCTCCAACAGATATTCATCTGTGGAATATAATGGAAAATAACGCTTGATTGCTTACACCACATTAGAGGGAATACAATACACATACACACACAGAAACAGAAGAAATATGAACAAAGAGTAACGTTATGGCCTAATGTGTCTAAAGAATAGTGCTAGAGTAGAATAGAATGGAATATAATGGGAGTGTAATACACTCCTCTGCCTACCTCTTCGGAGATTACATAGAGAATACAATTTCATTAATGTGTTGCAATTTTCCTAACCAATCTCAGTATACCTATGCTGAGATTATTTGGATGCTGAGATTGTAACGGAACGAGAAAATGTACTCGTCTAGTCTAACAACCCACAACTGGGTAGGGTGTCAGACTATGGCCGTAACCCTTCTCATTCTAAAAGAAAAAACATTTTGAGCTTCGGTTTTGAATATGAGAAAGGGTTTTTTATCATCAAAATATCATCAAAAATGGTCGTAACCCTTCTCATTATAAAAGAAAAAACATTTTTGAGCTGCGGTTTTGAATATGAAAAGGGTTCTTTTATCATCAAAATTGCATTGACTGAGCTATAAGACATCTTTGTAGTCCGATAACAAAGGCATAACGTTAAATCTAACAAAGCACCATCGTTCCGGATCCAATCATCTGAGAGTACTTTTCAAGAGCGAGCTCGGATGACAAATCACTAACCTCCCGCATTCTCCAATTTCCGTTGCTATTCAATCCAATATTCTCCACCTGTCGTGTTATTCAGCATACGTTTGCACAATCTTCTTCGCTTCGTAGTTTGATAGAAGCGCTCGTGAAGAAATTTCCGACGTGAAGCACATATTATACGTGTCGCTTGAAGTGGTTTGTATTCCTTAAGTGTACGAAGCGATTGCATGGTCTACTTTGCTTTCATGAAAAATAGCACTTGCAAGGAAATAAAAGTAACATCACGCCTGTAATCCCCGAAGAGGTAGGCAGAGGAATGTAGAACATTCCCACGTTTCACTTTCCCACGTTTCCCACTTTTAAGTCCCACGATGGAATAGGTGGTGAGCCTAGTGCCATATACCGGGCACATATACAGACTCCGAGTCACTACTAGAAAATCTAAATTAGAAAATTTTAGTAGTGCTCGACCCGGGAATCGAACCCAGGACCTCCCGTTCGGCAGTCGCAACCAACGAGGCAGTCAAACTTGCAAGGAAATTTAATGAAATTTCCAGTTTTAACCGGTGATTTTTTCATAAATTTATACATATTTTTATGCATCCCAATCCTTAAAACACTTATAAAATTCGTATGGATTCTATAGAATATGTAATTATAATGACATTTAATTATTATGTCGTTATGTCTTTCAGTATATATTATATTATGATTATATCATTGGAAATTATATTGCTATTCTACGTCTGTAGTTCCCGAAGAGGTGGGCAGAGAAATACATTACACTCCTACATTACACCTACCAACGTGAAGATTCAATGAAATAAATATAAACCTAATAGTACAATGTTTTTATTTCCGGTAGACGCAACAGAGAGGATTTAGCAAAGCCATATAAGCCTGGCCAGTGCTCGTAGCAATGACGTGGTCGTACAATGTAAACGGTGCCAAATGTAAACAAATGGCGCGGAGGCCATTGGATTAATAATGGCAAAGTTTTATCAACATTTAGTACAATTCAGTACAAGGCAAACAGTCGACAATAGTATGTGTACCTTGCTTGGAACATTACAATATTGTTCTCTCTTCGTCGATTTCACCTTTTAATATCGGCTTGTTCTGTGCTGCTTTATTTAAATACTATGACACCATATGCTACATTTTCTTTTTATTATTTTTCTTTTTCTACGTTTAATTTCAGGGTTTATTCAGCGTTTTTAATTCATCCCTTCACAATAATTTGATAATGTACATATTTGATCTATTTCTAATATAATGTACAAAATTTTGCATTCAATTACTGGGAATTTACAGACCGCGAATTTAATACACATCTTGTATTTAATTGTACGTTACGTAAATATATTGAATATGGCCCACATATTTCGATCGCATTGAATTCAGCTGACAGTGGTCGAGTATTATCAAGCTTGTTATTGTATTCATGCTGATTATATTATCATCACCGTGAACTCTTTCATGTTTCCACGGCTGGACACGGGATTCCTTTCGGAATCAAAAAGATGAAGACCACAAATATCTAATGTTTAATATTAAAACACCTGATCATTTTAACTGTAATGTTTTACAAAAGTTTCGTTATGCAAACTATTATACAACTGGAGACTGCGTTAACAAAATTCTGCTGGCATTAATATATCAATAATTCATTTTCTATTGAGATTTTATCTCAAATAAAATTCCTTCTCATATTTTTTCTTGAACAACTTTCTTCATAAGAATAACACAGTCTTTAAAAGAATACTAATGTACATCAATACACCGTTTTTTTAATTTTTCAACAAAATTTTTAATAATTTATTATAAAAGAAAAGTTTGATCGGTGAATAACTTAAGATGACAACCTCTTTCTGTTTCTCCTCGTTCATTTTAAGAGATCCTGAGTTTCATGGTTTTCTAGTCTCCTCATTAACTGGACTAAATTGCTTAACTAAGTTTACTTTTAAGTTTTTTCAAATGTGCATGCGTTCAAGGCTGCCTTAGATCTCTTCAAGGCGTTATTTTCCTGCCAAAATACAACTTAAAACGAACAAATTAAAACAAGATAATATAGGTAAACTTTTAAAGTAAACATACCTATATTGTAAAGACAGAATTTAACAACATACTCGTATTTAACATGTACTGGCACGAGTATTGTTTTTGTAATTGCACTAAGTTTCGGTTAGAATACGATCGCACTTGATACGAGTAGTTCCATAATTCCAGGAACAATTTCACAAACAACCGCATTTCTATGTTTATTCTCCACTAATAGTACGATAACATATTTTTTTGCTATCATTTCGAGGTTGTTAATGTCGGTGAAGTTTATAAAAGGAATGCTACACTTTTGTTTTCGTTTTTGTATAGTCAGTGGCTTTTGAGACCCTTCCAATCCTTTCAAGTTGATGAGCGAAGTGTGGTTGAAGGCAGCGGAGGCAACATCGCGGGTCAATTCGCAAATGGATCCTTACCGTTCTTTAGTATACGAAGGATCGGTTCTTGCATACTAAAATATCGCGAACATCAAGAGTAATTTTAGGAATATTTTTTTTTGGGAAGGGAAATTTTTAATTTTAAGTGTTATCAAAATTATATGAAGAACTTTGTTCGAACAGATTAGCATAAAGCAAAGCAAACATATGAGTTAAATAAGTAATACTAATCTCTTCGGACCAAGTTCCTTGTATAATAGTATGATAGAACTTCACCGATAAAAAACATCGTTTAATAATTAACTGTACATGAAATGTTAACAGAATTTTGACACATTTCTTCCTAGTTGACTTCGATGATAACTAATGAATAATTTTGATCGCATTTTATGTTTCGTAATTGTAGTATCTATAACGTATGACATAACATCTCGCTTGTGTTACCCCAAAGAGATAAGCAGCGGGTGTAATATACTCTTACAATTCAACAGTTATGTAAACCATAAGTCCATTTCTAATACGAACGTAAATACAAAAAATCCCTTCAAAAGCTGAACAATCTAAAGAGCGCTATTTGTATGTTGGACTATATCAGGAAGATGGCAACACGCCGCTCTGTTTAATCGACGTTATGCTTAGTACATTTTTTTGAAAATATGCTCTATTTTTAATTTATAATAGCATCACACCAGGTCCCTTACGGGGTAGGCAGAGGATTCCAAGTGCAACATATCCATATTATTACAGACGAAACACGCTTTTTCTGTAATTATCAGTCTCCTTATACACGAACTCCGCTTTTAAAGTCTTCTGACGTAATCTGCTAATACCTGACCAGTGTTTGGTCAAAATAGATGAATACTGGTCTTTCGGCACGTTCATTTATCAATATCAACCAAGGTCAAGTACGATTTATTAAATTGATATGATTAGCCAAAAATGAAGACACAGCCGGTCTATGTAACCAGCTTCAAATCTTATGTCTGCTAATAAAAAAATTTACAATCTATAAGCAAAAAGTACCTTTTTCATTTTATTTTCAAACTTGCGTTGATGTTTATGCATACACACAAATGTTTGAATAGGCACAAGGAATTAATTAATAAGTAGTAACCATAAAAAATATTTGCTCTCTGTATTTTGTTAATAAAATATATCGAGGTGTTAGTAAAAAAATATGATACAAGATCAAAAGAGGACGAATTAGAGAATTCATTAAAATATATTACATTAATAAGTACGGGCCGTTACCCGTCCGCTTCGCTGGACGTAAGTAAATAAACAATGTTTTATACTAATTTTTATTATATCACAGCTTTGAAACAAATATTTAAGATAAGTATTAATTTTACTAGCAATAGGAAGGTACGAGAAATACCTCATTTTGTAACGAAAAATAAAAAAGGCTGGAAACAAATATTTAAAACAAACCAAAAATAAAATCTATGTTCTCTCTCACACCTTAAAGTATCTCGATATACAATCATAATTATTATTACCAACATATCATCACACCAACACACACCGGAAAAACATACGTGAGTCTACGGTCGGACTAATTCTCAGTGCAAAAACAAATAAATACATCGCCTCAAAATTCTTTTAACAGTCTCAACATGAAATGATAGTAACAAATATCCTTGAAATCCTGAAACGTGCTGTGGTATAACTGAGCTAACGAAGCGTAATACGGTGCATTTAGACAATGGAACCAATCAGATCAGTCCGCATCAGAGAACGGTGCGGACGGGCTCCTTGATTACTGATTGAGAAATTGACACAGCTTATGGTTTAACATATCAAGTCATCTCAATAGCAATTGTACTGAACGTAATACATCGTTCTCGTGCTACAAATGCAAATTTTAAATACCATAGAATACATTATCCATTTTGGGACATTTTTAACTGGCCAGTTGTTTTTCTAGAACACTTTATTCCCCTCTACAAACCAAGACATTGCGACCATAGTATTAAATCTTTAGAGACAGATATATTTTTAGATTCTTTTGCTTATTTATGCAGGTGTAATGGAGAAAACAACAATTCATAGGAGCCATGGTATGATTAGCTAAGAATTTAGGTATTAATTTTTATAACTGAGTCGAAAATAATTCAAATAATTATAAAATACATGTAATGTCTTGCATTATTATATTGTTATGTCTTTAAATATATAGATTATCTTTAGATGTGCACATCTCGCTAAATTTACATTTATACGAGGCACGAGGCACCCATTAGATACGTCCAACTAATCATCATAACATTGATTTTTGGACGTACCACAGGCCATGTCACGATCGAAAATATCCAGTCGAATATTTCCGATCCGAATTACTCTACCGAAACCGTATCGTGAACTGTAACAGAATGCCCTAAAGCGGACATAATTCTGACGATCCAGCAACCAATGTCACGTGGAGTATTTGTTACTCTAGCTCGACACGTCAACATCGACACACAGCCACTAACTAATTACAGGAACCTTGACAACAATTAAGATAAGGTAGTTACAAACGATTTTGAATATTTGAATTGTTCCGTCATTATTTCTTGGCGAATTGTTAAAGGAAGATAACGTCATAAAATTTAAATATCAGAATTATGGACCGAATATTACAACAACACTGCGCGATTCGAACGCTTGTTACAAGATACAACAATTCAACGAAGACGAATCTTTAATAAAAGGGATTCTTAACCTAGAACGCTTTTTGAAAAGGGTACCTCGTTAAAATGTCCCAGTTCTTTGTCAAGGGTAAATACAGAAAGCAACAACCTTTTTTAATGCGTATACAAAGTTGCAAACAAGCACTTTTTTCGCTTGTTGGTAAAACCATAGAGTTTAAGCGCGGCGAAAAGTTCTAACCCTCTTATTCATAAAAGCTGAAAACGGATTTTTGGCTTTTGTAACCGTCCATCCCACTCTTTCTCTGGGCTTTCGTAATGCAAAAAAAAGAAATATAAGATTGAACATTTCTATAACCGCTGGATAATCGCAATACTTAATTTGTGACCTGTGCTGTCGATGATTTTATAGATTATTCATTAAACTGCTGCCGGAGATAAGCGTAGAAATACAAGCGTGGCAATATTGCCATACCATTCGATCGATCGATTAGAATAATCGATATTTTTATTTGAAATGATCGAATATTTTTTTTCGAATTTCAAATATGTTTTCCGCGCGGCGCACTTGGATTTAATATGAAATTTTCAATATGCAATAAATTCAGGCAGTGAATGGCATCACGTTGTTTTACGCTGCAGCGAAGCGCATATTCACATTAAACAGTATTGACAACGTTTATTTGAAATACACAGATTCGTGGGACGAGATCAGATACCACATTAAGAAAACCGACTAATAAAATGCGGCTAATAAATCACGTGACAATAACAATGTTACTTGTCGTTATCATATACATATATAAACAAACCTAGACAAATCACATCATCATTATCATCGTCATGATGCAAAGCTTGAAAAATCACAAAAATGCTGAATTTCTTGGCATTTATCAGTAATTGTTAAAAATATCAAGCTAAATGCCAGATATGCTAATGACCAAATGTCTACGATGAACACATTAAGCGTACCTATAAATCAGATGTGATATTGTAATGTAAATTTTCACATAGATAGATCATACGTGCCAACGGAAGGAAAGGACAATTTATGGCGAATGTGCATAATATGTTTATAATTGTCTGCCTCCTTGGTCGTGTTGGTTGCGTGCTCGACTATCGAATGAGAGGTCCTGTCTTCAATTCCCGGATCAGGTACTATTGAATTTCACTAACTAGATTTACTAGTAGTGGTTCGGAGTCTGGATATGTACCCTGTATAGAGTCTACAGTGGAACGGAAACGTAACTGGTGCAAAGTGGTAGGTTACCACACTCCTCTACCTACCTCTTCGGGTATTAGACGCGTTATATTACATTCTCTTGATAAAATGGGTTACTATCACGACCAGCTCTTCGAGAAAAGCACAAAAATTTTATAAAGTTGCGTGGCATGATTGGAGCCCAGGACGTTTGGTGTTATTAATCCACTTATTATGTTATTGTTATCACTGTTCATTTTATTCATCTTCTTCTCTTGTCGTGCCAGCATTCACTCTGTTCTTAATTGCATCTGTCAACTTATTACAACAATCAGGAAACTCATATACATGTGTTTCAACCATGTTTCCCGGATCATCCTCTTTTCTCTGCTCCTCTAACCAAAAAAGGGGGTTTCCACATGTGCATCACAATTTAAAAAAAAATTAATCCTAGCTTGTAATATATTATTTACGTTGCTTCATATCTTGTAATATGATATTGTAGTAAAAGACGAAATATTTACAGTACTCAAATCTGTGAAAATGGATATGCGATAACACATAGGATTTCGATGTTAATAAAATAGCCAAAGTAATAATGCCGATTTTATGCGAATGCTAACAAGATAACATAAACTAACGTTGTTATAGTGAAACAATATTTGGAATTTAATTTTGGAAGCAAAATGAATACATATTTGTCTAAAACAAACAATAGTTCGGATTAAAGCTTATTAATTTTCAGGCTTAATGCGTTATGTTATGAGAATCTCGTTTTAATTTAATTGGTTTGCTCCTGAAATCATTTCATATTGCTGACCACTAGGATTTCATAATTATTTTTTGAGCGTTTACACTGTACGGTTAAGAATGTTTTTATTAACATCAACAATTAAAACAAAGTAATACCACGCCTGTAACGCCCAAAGATTTAGGGAGAGAAATGTAGAACACTCCCACGGTTCACTAGTTAAGTTTACGTCTCACTATGGAATAGGTGGTGAGCTTAGAGTCATCAACACTTTATTCCACTGGTGAAAACGGGTCTCTTCGTGAATGAGTAGGGTTAAGAAGACTCTAAAGAAGAAGAAACTGTACGTACGTTTGGTAATCTCGCGATATTTTACCCAATTTACTTCGCCGTTATAGCAAATAATATTTCATCTGAAAATGTACATAAATTTGTAAATAGACGTGTTCCACAATTTGTACATAGGAGTCTAAGAATGGAGAGGTGAATTTCATGGTTGAATACAATAATTTAATTACAGATGTATAGTTAATTGTTATTAATACAGTTTTACTAACAAGTGTACAAGTCTACTTTAATATAAAACACGATTATATAAAACAAACAAACAATGTTAATGCAAAACATTATGAACACGAGTCGTTGAGAGTTTTGTATTTGTCGTTTAAATGAAAAACGAAATACAAAAACCCAGAGACAAGTAGATAATTTTGACGTCTCATTATCCTGATGAGCTGCGATTTAATTATAAGGGGACATTCAATTAACTCGAGCAGCTGAAGAGATAAAAACTGAACGTAAACTTGTTACGAAAACAACGGAGCCACCTGACGAAGTTTCAGCATTTTGAAAGTTGTCTCGATACTTATACTACATTGTTTTTAAGACCAAAGTCTTCAATCACTGTGCGTTTCAGAAACGTGGTCTTTAACGTCCACAAGCTGAAGGTAGGTCAAAGTGCTACGGAAAGAGCTATTCTCAGCGTTTCTAATGATGAAGTGGCGGTGGGCTGGTCACATATGTCGCAAGACTAATGACCATTATGGCAGAGTTGACCACCCACTAACGACCGACGACCGTTAGACCGACGATCTTAAGAAGCCGCGTGAACTACCACACAACCAATAGACTGGATGAGATCTGCGGAGGACCGAGCGTTGTGGTATATCTTAGGAAAGGCCTATGTGCAGCATGGGAACAGTAAAGATTGATGTGGTGATGTTGATATATTAAGCCTGAAAAGCAGGCAGATGGATCACCTGGTAGTGGGTTGTTACCGTCGCCTGCGGATATTTGCAACACCCGTGGGGTGACTAATGCGTTGCTGGGTTTTGTGAGGATACCTAGTAACCTAAGTGACTGCGCCTGAATTGCCCGTAGCATGTTGCTTGGGTTGTATACTGTGCAGGTGGCATATGCACTTGAGCGTCTTATAAAATGGGTAGTCGCATAATATTCTTGCTCAAGGAATGAAAGCTCGGTCGCCTAGATGGCAGCACTATCGTTCTACACGGGATCTTATTGACATATCTCTTTTCTCTGTAATTATTAATTCCTATCAGAAACACTCTTCCAGGTTCGTCTAAGGTTTAGCCACTAAAGAACCACTAGTTTGATGCCAGTACTTTAAAATTTTTTGCTGCCGTTTGAAATTCTGTTTATACGAGTATATTCACCTTGATTATTGAGTGTCACAAAATCCGGTGTTCGCTTCCAGGAATTTTTTTTCAGGATATAAAATCCCTAAAAGTTATCAGTACATGTTTACGTTTCATTACACAGCTAGCGTTTCAACGATTTATAAAATTATCTTGTCGTTTTATGCAAAGTATAGGTATATTGAATAAAATGTATAAAAGTGTTTGATACCGAAACCAGTTTTACATGAAATAGCTTATTAATTTCAACTTGAACCATCGAATTACACAAATGACATGGGGTCACATCCACTAAACATTTCAGTTACAAATGATTTCAGCAAAACTCTAAGAGCGCAACCAATATGCCAACCATCGTCTTGCAATGCGTGCTTACATTACTTCATTATTTGCTACATTACCAGAAATCTAATACAGATCACAAAATAACAAAAATTACTCATACAGCGTAACAAAGTAACATACTATCTACGAGTATGAGATTACATACGAGTAGATTGGTTGGCAGAGGAGTGTAATACGTTTTATATAAAAAATGGTATATTATTGTATATCAAAAATAAATAAATTAGTATAAAGTAAAGTTCATAGATAAAATGACTTCACACTAGATAGAATGATTAATAATTACTTTGAAATCAATGGGTTTTCAAGCTAGTTTTAGAGTTCTCCATTAAATTATTTAAGGCGTTCAAGGTTCGCCTTTGACGGTGGTTGTCAAGTACGGTGGTTGCCAGTGGTTGCCAGTGTGTAAAGAGCTGGATAACAAGCCGCTTCATTTTTATTACCGCCCGCCGCGGAGGGTCACTCGACGTTATTAGAAAAAATAAAACTGAATACTACCGAAATGCGAAAGTGAGTTCAGGTATTACGTCGAATTGAATTATGCCTCGTTTACACTGGAGTTCTTTCTGGTTAAGTTTGTCGTGTTTTGGTCGCATTATAATTATGTCATTCATAATATTATATCACTCACTTGACAGAGCTCGAGCTAGTCTGGCATTATACGAAGAGCTTGCTTCCTGTACATAGTATCAGACTAGAGCGGTAAATAGTGTGTAGAATTATGAGGTGCATGTATTACAAAGTTAATTTAAATTGTATTGCATGTAGTATTCAGTTTTACAAGGACATTATACATAAACATGTAGACAGATACTTATGATTATTTATTCTATAGCGTAATGACCAGTTTAGTGAAAATTAGTTATCTCTTGAACAAATTGATAACTATTAAACTTTGTTTTGATACAGATTCTCATGTAATTTCAAGCACTTTGTACAAAAAATTCCAGTTAATTTGTCTTGACAATTTATATGAGCATCAATGTTATGTATAACAATGTTAGTAGATACATCTACTCCTGATCGGGAGGTCCTGAGGTCAAATGCCGAGCCTAGCACTACCGGATTCTTCTAATTTTGAATAGATTATCTAGTTGTGGCTCAGAGTCTGAACATGTGCCCGATGTATGGCAATAGGTTCACCACCTATTCCATAGTGGAACGTAAACGTAACTGGTGAAACGTGGGAGTGTCTCTTCGGGGATTATAAGCGTTATGTTACGTTTTACGTTACTTAAAACGGTATCGATGGTCATGTGAAAGCAACATTTACAGCTCTCATCTTGAAGCTAAAATATTGATACTTTTTCTTGGTATGATTTAGTGACACATCAAAGGCTGTTTATTTTTAACATCGATATATCCAACAATGCAGCAGTCGTGAATTCTTCTTTATTGAATTGTCGTCATAAAATTGTGTGTCAAATGGTCCACGGAATCCAAAGGGTCGGGTCTCGACTTTTTTTTCGTTTCGCGACCGTACTTATCCGATATAAAGGTTCCAATGGATTTTATTTGCGTTCATGTCCAAATGTGTACCGGCCCGCCCCCTACGCGATGTCTTAACCCATAAGATGTTTATAGAAAATAACTTCGGTAAAGTTTTTTTATTTAGCAAAGGTTATTCAAGATGCCGCGGTTCAGGACTGAATTGATTCTTTTGAACTTACATTCGTTTTTTGAAAATGATCTCTTCAAATGGTCCGAAAAAGCAGAAAAGTATTGGTCAGAATTATGTACGAGTACATAACAATGTCGACCACTGATAATCCCCAAGTCAGGCCCCATATGGAGTACTGCTCGCATCTGTGGGCCGGCGCACCAAAATACCAGCTTAGTCCCCTGGACTC
>DWFO01001094.1:0-16964 GCA_018246595.1 Mimoniades nurscia nurscia | reverse complement strand
CACCACCTATTCCATCGTGGGACTTAAAAGTAACTGGTGAAACGTGGGAATGTTCCACATTCCTCTGCCTACCTCTTCGGGAATTACAGGCGTGAAGTTACTACTTTTAACATTTTAAATTATTGCAAGTATGGACAATTTTTTTAAATGTTATTAACTGCTTCATATTACAAAATCTTTTAAGTTAATTGGAATTTTTGATATTATAGGAATTCTATTGTCAGTCTGATTATTTGGTAGTTTCATTTCTATACTAAATAAAACGGTTTTGTTGAAAGAAAAAGTTAGAAGGTTCTATTGATAATGTACTAAAAACTGAAAAATAGTAGGTCGGGTCCTAGTTACCAGTCATCACCCCACTCTCTTCATCAATCCAGGGCATTGATCAACAAGAAATAAAGTCGTGGGGCGTACCGTAACCTAAGTAAATATGTAAACAGATGTATCGATATACATATATATATATTTGAAAGCTAAGTAAAACCGTTTAAGAAAATATAACTCAACTTGTTTTCGGTTCTCGCAATCCATCATCTTATGTTGGTATAAAATGAATATTTTATGTATTTTTATATGAAGATAGTAGCTAAGCAGCATTAGGGGCAATATGCTTACAAAGAATCTAATGTCATATTTGTTTCAACAGAATGGTGGCGCAGCGGATGGTTTGGATATGAACGTAGGCTACGCATGGCGCAAAGGATATACGGGAAAAGGTGTTGTCATTACGATACTGGATGATGGCATACAACCTAATCATCCGGATCTATCTCAAAACTACGTAAGTTATGAGTATGGTGTAATGATAAAATTTGATGACAGAAGTTTAGTTTTTGGTATGCTTCTTCAAATGAGATTTTTCCTGGCAGATGATGGTGATGTTTGAGGTTAAGGACAATTTTAATGTGTCTTTACATTTCTATATACACGAGTTAAATTTTCAATAATCTGTAATTAGTAAGAAGGTACGGGTAAAATTTTTGTATTGCCAATTATTATAACATTAAATTTACTGCAATTGTCCTGTGTTAAACCAAAATTATTATTGATAAACATTTTGAATCATCATCGAACAACCAAACGGTAATATTTGACGGCACAATTAAATTACGAACATGACCTAATTAATTAACAGTAATAGCCACTGTTAATGTGCTATTCATAAACGAAATTGTACCAGTATTTATATTTTGAAGCGTTCGTGGCGATTAATCTTACAGTTTTAATGTTATAGTACAGACTAACTACGTCATTGACTCATATTTATTTATTGTTATGACAAAAATATTGTTAGGTAACGAATATTATATTACATGGGATATCTAATATTTATTAGGTGCGAAAATTACCAACACATTTCAATGTCCCTTTTTACCTAACACCGCGTAACTTATATTCAATTAGAAACCCGATATTTAGGACTCAGCGGCATCTACGGACATAAATGGGAACGATACGGACCCGACGCCACAGGACAATGGCGATAATAAACACGGCACTCGGTGTGCTGGGGAGGTCGCGGCGGTCGCGTACAACAGATACTGCGGAGTAGGGATCGCGTACAATGCTAGCATCGGCGGTGTAAGAATGCTAGATGGACTTGTTAATGACGCAGTGGAAGCGCAAGCACTCAGTTTCAACACACATCACATAGATATTTACAGTGCTTCCTGGGGACCGGAGGACGACGGTAAAACTGTCGACGGACCTGGCCCCCTAGCTAGAAGGTATTGTCTATTTGCGTACGAACGTAGCGAATAGTTGCGGGCGAACTCATTAAGCTCAATTCCTTTTTGTTACAGAGCGTTTATAAATGGAGTTACAAATGGGAGGGCTGGGAAGGGTTCAATTTTTATATGGGCTTCAGGGAATGGAGGCCGACACACGGATTCTTGTAACTGTGATGGGTATGCAAATAGTATATTTACTATTTCTGTATCTAGTGCGACACAGGGTGGGTACAAACCGTGGTATTTAGAGGAATGTTCGTCTACTTTAGCTTCAACTTATAGCTCGGGTACCCCAGGCCGCGATAAGAGTGTAGCGACAGTTGATATGGACGTTCAGTTAAGACCAGACCATATATGTACAGTAGATCATACGGGAACATCTGCTTCCGCTCCATTAGCAGCTGGAATATGCGCATTAGCATTAGAAGCTAATACTTTGTTGACCTGGAGAGACATGCAACACCTGGTTGTCATGACATCAAGGTCTCAGCCATTAGACAAAGAGGAAGGTTGGATTGTGAACGGTGTGAAAAGGAAAGTAAGTCACAAGTTTGGATACGGACTAATGGATGCAGCGCAAATGGTCTCGCTTGCGGAACAATGGATAAATGTGCCGCCACAACACATTTGTAAGTCGCAAGAAATAAACGAGGACAAGTCGATTGAAACATCTTTTGGATATACTATATCTGTGCACATGGATGTGAATGGATGTAGTGGCACAATGAATGAGGTCAGATTTTTGGAACATGTTCAATGTAAAATTTCGTTAAGCTTTTTTCCAAGAGGAAATTTGCGAATACTGCTTACGTCGCCAATGGGGACAACGTCCACCCTTTTGTTTGAAAGGACTCATGACGCGACTAGTTCCAACTTTGACGACTGGCCGTTTTTGAGCGTACATTTTTGGGGTGAGAACGCCGAAGGACGATGGAATCTCCAGATAATAAACGCTGGAAATAATCATGTTACCCAGCCAGGGGTACTCAAAAAGTGGCAGCTAATATTCTATGGCACAGCTACAAATCCTATCCGATTACGAGATAAAAGCTATTTCAACTCGAACAACGTGTACCAAGAGGAAAAGACGTACCATATTAACGACGTTTATGACGCTTCCGAATATTCGCAGTTTCTTAACGAAATTGAGTTGGGTGTGTCGGATCGACATAGCTATTCCAAGAACATTCCTTCGGCACAAAGGAAAAACGTGTTAGCGGACGCTAATGATAAGCAAGTACAAAGACTTTGCGACCCAGAATGTGATTCGCAAGGTTGTTATGGAAAAGGCCCCACTCAGTGTGTTGCATGTAAACACTATCGCTTGGATAATTCTTGTGTATCAAGATGTCCACCACGAAGTTTTGTTAATCAGGGTGGTGTTTGTTGGCCATGTCACGAATCTTGCGAAACTTGCGCTGGAGCCGGGCAAGATTCTTGTTTGACCTGTGCACCTGCACATATGCTGGTTATAGATTTAGCAGTATGCTTACAACAATGTCCGGATGGTTATTACGAGGATCCAGACGCGAATGCTTGTTTCCCATGCGCCGAGCACTGTGACACTTGCACTGATAAGGCTGATATGTGCGCTTCGTGCGCTCACAATTATGTTCTGTACAACGGGTCGTGCTTAGCCACATGTCCGCCTGGAACGTATCAGAAGGACGATTTCGGTTGCATAGAATGTCACGACACTTGTGAGTCTTGCAACGGCCCGAGTGAGACAGAGTGTGTTTCGTGTCGGATCGGAAATTACGCATTCAATGGTCGTTGTGTTTCTAAATGTCCCGCCGGAAATTACGCGGACGTTCAAAGAAGAGAATGCATATCGTGAGTAAAATCCAACTTGCTTTGTTCTCATTTTATTCGAAACCATTACCGTTTTAAAGAGGAAAATGTTTCTGTTATTTTAGGTGCCCAATCGGATGTTCAATTTGCACATGTGCCATTTGTTCTGTTTGCCAAGAGAAATGGATTCTTACTAAAGGAGGAAGTTGTCTCCCGGATGGCAATGACAAATGCGACACCAGTGAGTAATCTTTCGTAAACAATCCTTCATGTTCAACTGCTCTTTTGGAAATCTCTATGAACTGTAAACAACACCTCTTAGTAGACTTTGATATGAAATATTAGTAATCAGAACGAAAAATATACTTAAATTTACAAAGCATGGTAGGAGATAGTAACTTAAGGCGTTACTTTATTGGCCTTCTAATTGAGAAACATTAGAATCAATTGAACTACGAAAAAAGAACGTTATTTTAATAAAACATTTTCATATTGCTTCTCTTTAAACGTATATTAATTGTGCGCGTATTTCTCAAAATCTTTGTAGAGAGACATAAGAAACGATATACAAATAAAAGCTTTACAAAGAATTCCGGCAAACGCTACTACACAGGGAGCTGAAAAATGTCAATTTATGAGATACCAAAGCTTTTTACCCCGTGTCAAGATGAGTCCTTTGTTTAAAAGGTTTTTATTTTCAGACGAATATTACGAAGGCGGACGTTGTAAAAATTGTCATTCCACTTGCGAGAAATGTAGCGGACCAAATGAGTGGGACTGTTTATCTTGTTCAAGCCCGTTGTTATTGCAGGGATCGAGGTAAGGGTACTTTATTAAGCCGGACCCTTCCATACCCGTGTCGAAAATTCGGTTAACAAACATTCCGGTTTTAGGTGCGTCGCGGAATGTGGACAAGGGTTCTACCAGACAGCTGGAAGTTGTTCGCAATGCCCACACACTTGCACCGCGTGCGTGTCTCGACTAAATTGTACCTCGTGTTCCGGGGCCTTAAGATTGCAATCTGGCACGTGTAGGGCGACTTGTGCTCCGGGATATTATCCAGACGAAGGAACCTGCTCCAAATGTTACTTGTCATGTGAAACTTGTACGGGTCCGAGGCGAGACCAGTGCGCCTCCTGTCCTCCAGACTGGAGATTGGCAGCTGGAGAGTGTCGACCGGAGTGTCCTCAAAATTTTTTTTCTTGGGGAGACAGTTGTCGTCGCTGCCACCACTACTGTCAAGACTGCCACGGTGCTGGTCCACAGCGGTGTACATCATGCCCGCCGCATTTTTCGCTAGAGAGCGGCCTTTGCGTGGAGTGCCTTAGTTCTCAATATTATGAACCCAGGACGAGAACTTGCCGTCCTTGTCATGACTCCTGCAGGTCCTGCTCGGGATCGGGACCAACGAGTTGTGTCACTTGCGCTCATCCGCTTCGCTTGGATCGGTGAGTTCTTGGATAAGATGTGTGACGTATTAAAGGTGAATGTTAGATGATGAACGTTACGATGACTTAACGTTAAGTTAAAAACAAAACCTACATTAGATATTTTGGTATTTTATAAAATCAATATTAATTGTAAGAAGTAGGTACCACATGTGAATTATTATCAAGAATTATTATTGTTGTGTGTATAATTGTCAACAGTTTAAGTTAAAGTAGGGCAGTACATTTAAACTTTCGATACATCGACCCGAAAACCACTAACTTTCCAAAGTAGATTGTTCTTGTATTGAAAACCGCTCAGCTTTATCTTACTTGGCGGCGAAAGTAGTTCGACTTCTCAGTTTATCGAGTTTCATTATCTTATACAATATTTTCGAAACATGATAAAATATTAATTTCGCTGGTTTCAAAATGTCGAAAATGTCTTAGTGCAATTAATTATGAGAAAAACGATTGCAAACATATAAAAGCGAAAATCGTACATCAGAAACATCTGTCGGAAATACAATGCACATATTTTATTTTCCTTAGCAACTCTGAATAAAAATACTGATTGCAGGGTGAACCACAAGTGTCTGCCATGCTGTACGGAAAGCATGGTATCATTCTTCATAAATACTAACCAAACCACTGATTGTTGCCATTGTGACAAAGATATAGGTAAGTTCATACCTTGATATTTCATTATATTCTCAGTTAAATACAGGTTAGTAGTTATCCATCAAGATAATTGAAATAGAACACGCGGAAGAAACGATTCATTTCTATGTAATATATCTGTGAATGAGAACTTTTTACGTCCATATTAGTAGTATAATAAACTTTTAAACAAATGAAGATATTTTGCATTTGATTCAAATATCACGTACGTGGGATGGCACATGGAAAACGATTGCATTCGAACCAAGTTTCATTATATTTTTCTATGAAGAAATACTTTGGTCCCTACGAAAAATAAATCAGAAAATGTCAGAGCTGGAGGTCTATTTGTATCCACATGCAATTACCACAATGCCGTAGTTTTCCTTCATTAGTGAAGTAAATAATTCTGTATCCATGTCCAACAGATACTTAGGGATTTTCTTGGCACTCGCAAGTAGGTAAAAGATGAAGCTAAAACATTTGTACATTGAATAAAACATTTTGTCGCGTATGTAACAAAGTCGGGCGTTCGTTCGTCGACTGGTTTTTCTATTGTATCTTGATAAGTCTCCCACTTACGAGGGTTTTATGTACGCACATGATATGCTTGGATGTGGAGTGTGCCAACATAGAAATATTTCCCATCAAATCATATGCGTAATGCATCTTTTGTTTTGAGCTTTCGTAGATTGATAAAGACGTACAACATTTGTACAAATTTATTACTCGTCGTTTTAAGAAGTTTCAACTAAATGTTGTATAATAAGAATAAAATTATTTCATTGTAATTAATACATATAAACTGTATAACTACCTAATTGTTTGCGGAGTTCCGTATTTACGTAATTGTGCTCAAGGTAAGCCTGTAAAAGACGTCAATTTTCGAAATAATGTTGCATGAATCGTAGTCACGGAATTGCGGTGGCTAGGATGAACTGCTGACATTCACTAACGATTAATATGTCGACCTACCTTTTGGCCCAATCGTTTTGCCGTTTTTGATTTTCCTTACTATGTCACAAAATGCAATTTAAATTTATTGTAAATTCTGCAAACCTTCATTGACATATAATTAAAATATGTACTTCGTATAATGAATCTATATTTTTAATGTGTTCCAAATAGGACGTCATCGACATCTTCAGCCTAATACAGTCCACTGTTTGCCATAGACCTGCCCTGTAGGATTATGCCTATTATCTAGGACGCCATGCCAAATCCTATGACCATAGGTCATATCTTTTACTATACACATTTACGAGTATTACGTTCTGTATGATGAAATTTTACTTATCATAAAGATGAAGGAAAGAACATGATAAAAATTACACCACTTAAAGTAGTCTAATATTATCAAAGAAAAGTAAAATCAGTCTACATAGCCAGATATGACTTTAATACTTATAATTTCAAGACTTTACTGGTGTTTATTGGTGGATGATGTTGACGATGATCTTGATCCGGTTTTTTTTTAATCTATGAAAATCTCCGTATAATTTTTGAATTTTTGTTCGTCCGCTGTATAAACTGTGCAATAAAATCAACTTCACTAGTTTTTGGACGGGCGGTATAGAGGTTGTGGAAAATATATTAGAATTTCACGAGAAAATGTTAGATGCGATACCATTTATTATCCTGCATTAGATTATTTACAGTTTGCATGTAAGGTATTTTGTAAATAAATTGAAGATCTTTATATTATATTCCATGTAAAGATTTTGTTGTCAACGTAGGCGTGATAACACCGTATACCTTTTTAAATGTTCGTTACCCATGATGTGATTGTCATCTGAAAATTTTGTAAACATTGGTTACACACAAAAATTTAAGTAAAAGAAATATTTTATTTGGAAATGTAAATGTATCATTTTAGCCAGGATTGGTGCTTGAGCATTGATGTTTTGAGATCTTAGTTTATTATTGAACATTTTTTCAAACATAAATCTTTTATCTTATCATTAAGATTGGAATATATTTTAACTAACCTGTTACGACAAATAAAAAATGTATTTTAGATTGCAAAAGATATAGATACAAATATACATGAATACGAACTTTTTTTAATTTAATTTAATTGACTTTTCAGTAACATATATGTGGATAACAGAGTGTATTTCCAGGTGGCTGTTTGAACGGGTCATCAGCGGGAAAGCGGCGCATTGCAGAAAACATCGGATCCCATATGACAGCGTCGTTTTTTGTCGACGATGCAAAGGACCCACCTAATATATTGAATCGTGACTTATTATTGGTGTGGAGTGTCAGTTCGACGGTCCTCGTGGCGGTCGCCTTGGTTATTATTTTGAGGGTAAGGTTTTTTTTCTGACCGTGACGAAATAACCTTTGATGTAGCATCCATAGACGAACGCGTTGGACTCTCAATACTTGTATGAACTAACATTTAACTTGTTATATGGTAAATAAGAAACTAAGCCAATATAATCCAGAACTGAAATATATCCAATTGTGTTAAATAAAAATGGTGAAATATTTTTCGTCATACTTTAAGTGTATGATGTTTTCTTTTGACATATCGTTTTGAAAATGTCCAAACTTACACAAATATTTTTTAATACTGTGTACTTAAACAAGTCCTTAAGTATATATTTAAACAATATCGAAAATCAAAAATTATAACGTGGACGAAACGCTAGTACCTACTAGAGAATGAAAAAATACCAAACAAAACTATTTCAAAGGACAAACAGCGGTACTCAAAGTAAATTTCTCTTACAGATAAGATCAAAGAAACGCAAGCAAGTGACATTATTTCCAAGAACTGTGTACTCGCAGCTGACCACGGTCGACGAAGATCTGGTCTCTCTGACGTCACAGGTCACCACGCTGAAGGTGATACCGGGCGACGACAAGAGACAACTGATGCGAGAATCGGAAGAACCAACATAGCAATTTAAAAAGTCAATACAATTAGAATAAATTTTACACCGCAGACTGATACGTAGTTTCAATATTTTGTACATAATAAGGTAAAGGTTTCCATGAGGCCATAATTATTTTTGATTTTATTAACGATACTAAGTAACATGCTATGCCATTCAGATGTTTTTCAGAGGTTATATTTACTGAAGTATTTACTGTCTGTAAGTAATATTTTGGGTAACGCATGTGTAATAAGGAAGGCCGCACATACACCTGACTAATAACTGACGGACACACACCTAATTTAACTACGTTACCACAAAAATATGCTGACAGTATGTTAAAACACATCTTTCTACAAAGATCCTTTGATAGTATTATATATTTCTAAAACTTTCATACCATAAAATACAAGCTACAATACATTTGCTAGTTGTCGATATTACGGTTCTTATGAACGTTTGATGAGAAACTAAATGTTTTGAAGAGAGAAGCATAAAGTTCAGCACGGATATCCATCGTCACAATAAGTGGTCGCAAAGAAATATGAGCTTTTGCTGGTGACTCAGCGTCGCTGCGATCGTACGTGATTCGTAACGATAATTTACGAAGGGCCCGGTCAGCTACTGGATGGGTGAATACAATTTTCACATTTTTCGCAATTCAGTCTCAAACGTACAATAAAAGTCTTCAGAATCTTGAACAAGTCTAGTGTTCAGGGCAGTTGAAAAACTTTCCACCAATCCACACTGAGTTACCGATGGAAAGACGCTCAGCTGGATGCTAATAGGCTGAAACGAGATTTTGGTTGCAATTATTGATAATATCACATAGTGGACCAATGCATCTGGTAAAACAATATTTACGATATATCTGAGGATAATGTAAACACATACGTCGTAAAACTCTGCGAGCATGTTATCTACTATCGTTACTAGTTTCATGACCATCTAAATTGTAAAAATAAATAAGGCTTCTATAAATACACTCATGTTATTACGTATGTATGTGTATTCTATTCTAAGTAACTTTGTCTGTTCTCCGTTACTGTAAGGATGTAGGTTTTAGATAGCAATGCATTCAAAGTTAGCGTCCGACCGAAAGTCATTTTTAGACCGATGCGGAAGTGTTTGCACCTGTCGATCGAAATCAAAGCTGAAAATTAAAAGTTAATAACCAATATGAATAAACTAAGTTAACTAATGTTATAAATTAGTTGAGAAAATTGGTCAATTACCTTATTAATTGGTCCTTCTCGCCATTAAGATAATATCATTTAAATGTCGTATACAAATCGGTTTTCTTCGCGCAAATACATAATATGCATGGATGTCGGTACCATTTCAAACGAGTGTTGACGAAAGCGTCACTTCGGTCGGACTTTATTACTGTGTTCTGTGTCTTGTTAAATGTATGCGCACTTGTTTTTTGTAATGAAACAGTTATAATTGTGTATCAATTAGGGTTTTGGTTATCTATTAAATTAATTTCACCTAATAGTTGAATTTCCTTACGATTAACGGACGTTTAAAAAAATACAAATTCTTTATTAATGCCTACCGCAATTCTGGACGTGACATAATTTTTGGTGATTATTGCCTACAGAATTGGTGATTATTGCCGGTAGGAAAATTTGTAAAATTTCCTAAGAAAATATAGGACTTAATTTTCGCATTAGGTGTATTTTAATTAGGTGATATTTATTTGTTATTTTAATTACTACCAATTGTTTTTCTCTTATTAACCGAGATACTAATTGAAACGTATACTGATGAAATAAAAAATATGGTTAATTATTAATTGATGTCTGAACTTTAATTGTTCAATTAATCGATTTCATCTCTACTCAGTACATAATTATAAAATAAGCTTAAAAGATCAAGTTAATGAACAGTTTACGACCAAGTAAATGTAGGATTATTTTAATATTAATGTTCAGACTGTTAAATAGTTCCTCAGTCAATTGTTGTGCTGCAATAATTACTTAGAGATCGTCCGTAATCATGACTATTTAAAATAAACAGAATACAGCCCAGAAACTAAGCAATCTTCGTTGTTTTGTTCAAACGCATTCACGGGAGAATATTGTTTCAACATTCCTATATCTTTCAAGAATGTCCACAAAATAGATACGTTGCCGCATGTCAAAGACTTGGCTTCCTACATATATATGAACAATAGACTTGCCTGTTTCCGAGGGTAAAATAACCCGCTTGTAATCGCCATACAAACACTTTCATTGTAAACTGGCAAAATACTTGTTGTATATCGACTCGATGTTGTGTGTCTACTCGATTTTATGTGCATCGATGTTAGGAATGATTCTAGAAAATCAATGAAAATTCTTCACTTTCATAAAATGAAAATAATGATGACCCATGTAAGAGTGGTTTTGTATAAGTACTTAACATTTCTTATAATATAGGTAGGTATATTATTGTTCATCACTGGTTTAATTGCGATAAGAATCTTCATAAACTCTGTTCTTAATACTAGCGAAAAAATCAAATTTGGCATATTTTCATTGAAACATCCTTGATTAATATTAACAAAGCTTTGTAGTTAACTTTTTTTTTAAATTCAGTAATTATATTTATTTTCCTTCTAATCACAGCGCAATATTTCAGACGTATTTAAGTCATGTTTGCAAATTGATAGATAAAATATTTTTTCGTTACTACGTATAATAAATCAAGTGTTTAATAAATTTGTTCAAATCGTTTCAATTAATGCAATCCGTATATGACACATTAAATACTGGATCATTACAACAGTATTGTGTACATAATTGTGTGACATTTTGTTAAGCCTTATAGAAACCTTACCTATACATATATGGGACCCAAATTCGTTCCTTCTAACTTCCTTCACACAGCACTTGTAAATTTTACTAATGGAAAAAACATAGACCTATGTAATTATACATTTCGACAATTGATTACCTGTTTTCTAAACAAAATCACTTGTGATAGATTGTTACTACACCTGACTGAGGGGCGTTCTATTCTACGATTGATGCAAAGCGGCTTACAGCGGTTGGATCCGAAGAGCTGCAGATCGAGCTCAGTGAGGTTCTATTGGACTGGCCAATTTCCAGCAGAACCGGTTGATGATGATAAAATTAATTCAAATTAACGATTTACTTAATACACTTGTTCGATATTTAATTACTAAAAATGCACACCCAAATCGTAAAATTTACAAGTGTTCATCTTTCCTATATATAGTAAACAAAGTTAATTATTCTAAGTATTTTCTTTGAACCTTCATATTTAGAATTTAGAAATAACATATCTATGACATTAAGTTTAATTGTTCGTTTGTTTGTGTATTGGAATTGTTAAATGTTGCATTTGGAAATGTTCCGTGTATGTATATAAGATAGAAAAAATACAACTGCGAACTGTAAAACGGCGTTGTGTAAATATGTAAATAGTTACGATGTAAATATAACGATGGTTTTTATGACGGGCATATGGTGTTTTATTTCTATAATAATAACATTTATATAACATTAATATTTATATAAAAATATATGTAACAACAAAATTTATATAACAACAATATTAATATAACAACAACGTTTATACAATAGCAACATTTATATTACAACAACATTTATACAAACAACAATATTTTATAACAAAAACATTTATATAACAACAGCAGTTTGAATAAGTAGGTCAAATTCCGATTGATTGACGATTCAGAATTGTACGAAACCGGCTTGCATGAATGAAGAGAGTGATTAATGTAGAAGCGCGACAGGTCTTTTAGAATAGAGATGTTTGGCACTCGGTGCTGACTGTCTACCCCGTAAGGGACCTGGTTTTGTGATATAATATTAATATAATAATTTTTATAACATAAAATTTAATATAATGAAAACAAACTAATACATACTTTGGGACATCTCCACACACCGTCATTTGATCTAAGTTTGACGAAGGTTACGATTATCAGATTAACTGCATTATATCCCCACAAATATTATGCTCCTATAAACTTTGAATCTGGCAAAGAGTCAGACGGGCCACCTGATGGCAAGCGAGTGCCGTCGCCTGGACACTGCCACCCTTCTTCCCTCACTCTGTTTTATTTCAGTCGAAAGATGTATAATTCTTTCTAGGTAATTTAATTTACAGGTTTACGATTAAAGATTGTTTTAATCCAACATTCCGTCAGGAACAAAAGCCATCCTTCTATGAAGTAATTATACCACGGCTATAAAAATGTCGAAATCTTTGAGAATGTAAACGTTTTTTATACATTGTTTGACATATTTTTAATTACTTTTGAACTCGGAAACATGACAAATAGTCATTTTCATATCACTCCGCTTTGTTGTTCAAGTTTCAAGTGTAATTTTTAATACATAGGTAGCTATTCGTTAAATTTTTGCTTTATAGAATTCAGTAATATAACTTCTACTACGTTTTGCTGCTACTCGTATAATAAAGCATTATTTTATATACTGTTTTTTATACTTGAAATTTCTATTTGTGGATCCCGATCCGGGATTTGAACCCGGGACCTCTTCCCTGGCAATCGCGCTTGCAAACAACATATCCAACGAGGGGTCATACATACATATCTTCACACCAGGTCCATTACAGCAAGAGTGGCAAATATCTCTATTCTTACAAACCTGTCTTCTTCCAAAATCTAAATCTAAATATCGTATCTATAGATCTATACATTTTGGCAGCAGGCATTGGCAGTGTTTTGAATAAGGTTTTATAATGTGATTGATTCCTAAGAGATTTTACGATATACAGTACCTTTCTGCTTAATATCTAGCATAAAATACCCAGAAATACTCACATATTTCAAACGTATAAAATAACATCACGCCTGTAATCCGTGAAGGGGTAATCAGATATACTAAAATTCTTTTCATTAAAAGTTCCCTTTCCTTATTATGACGAGTATTTGTAGCCCAGCCCTAACAACAAATCTTAGGCCCTGAGTACATTTTATTATTCAAAGGGCTATTTGCATACAATTACATAAATTCTTACTTAATATTCTTTATTTACTCTTTCGCACTTAAAGTGACCTCATTTCCAGGGTGAATATAGAAACAGATTACCGTCCGCCCTGACAACAATACGTAACCAAAGTTACACACGGGCGCTAAGAATGAGCTACTTAATGTATGAAATGCTTGAAATAATATGGAATCATTCATATGACTAGAGTGAATATGCACTTCCCAGCCAAGCATGCTACGTCTTAGGTTGCACCTTGCTCTCAATCAAGTGGGATATCAGACAAACGCGAGCCTATTGCAAAACAAAAAAATATATGAAATCATGTTTATCGTGTCTACGAGGTACATTGATTCCGTAACTGGATCCAGTAATGCTGTGTATTCGTATAAAGATACAGTCGAAAAAGTAAAGTTTACATATTAGTTGTACATTGATTACGTAACATAACGAAACATCACGCCTGTTATCATAAGATGTATTCAAATGTCGTGATGCCAATTTAATGAATTTTAAATTCATGCTCAACTTATTCATATTTATATCATTTAATAAAAGTGACAAAACCAGATCCTGAGATTTTTATAATTATATCTATTTGAATATAGCCGTAGGTTATTATTCAATTAGTTAACGTATGTTTTAATCGTGAAATTTACATTAGATATAAGTATAGTAGTTGGATGTTATAAGCTCATGGTTTACAAGCACACAGAAATTTATTTCAATAATCCGTATTGCATGATACCTACATGTTGCGGTAGGGATTAGGTAGATAGAAATAAAGTGATGACATTTGAAATCACTTTTATTTATAAGAATTAACAACGAATACTAATACTCGCAGGGCATAGCTTTTCTAAAGTACCTACAAAATACCGAGACCAATGAATACCACTTTTATCGTCTCCGTAGTAATAATTTGTCACAGCTAATTCACCCCGCCGTATGTCACACAACTAACTTACGAGATAAACAGCGGGCCATCCGAAATACATCTTCCGGAAGGAAACAAATGCTGTGAGAAAATAAGCCTGCGCTTCGTTGCCGCGCTGAATTTAGCCGGATCCACGCTTTCTTTGCCACATTGATGCCAATGTAACTACAATGTCTGTCGTTTAATACGATATTAATTTGTTTAGAAATATATTGTTTGTATGTTATTATTGTTTTGTCCGCATTTCGAGACGGACGTAAGATGCTACAACACAGTTTTATATACATATATAGCAGCTGCTAACGAAAATTTCAATTAGCTAAAATTTTGGTTATCTTTAATAAAATCCTTGGACCTAAAAATTGATATCGAGTTAAAGCCTGTCTAGAGAAAATAGTTTCACATTAATGTTTTTTTCTCCGAACTTCGTAGCAGGCGTTACATGTGCGTAGGCCCGATACACACTAACTTTTTTCAGAACTTTGCAATGATCATGATAAACAATTGAAATATTTTATATATTTATATATTTAACAATCGAAGAAGCGTGAAAACCACAATAGAGTAGAGCGTAAATAGAGTCGATGTAAATATCACTTGAAATATATTGCGATAACTTATGTAAATTATATATGGAAATAAATATATTATTATAATATATAAACTAAGACACGGTGTGATTACCGTAAGTTATTTTCAGTTTATTTTAATTCAGTACCTTTGATGTTACTGCTAAGATTGATGAATAATATTATTAAGAGTATGATGAGCTAACAAACTCGATGGATATAATTACACCATGTAATGTGAATTATTGCTTTTTTTGGAGGCGTTCCAAGAATTCTCTGAAAACATCTAAGTAACTCCTGGAATGGTTCCAAGTTTCATAGATAATGAGACGGAAATAGTAAACACTTAGACGATCTACTAAGACTGCAATATTGTCTACGGTTTTAGCGAAGCGTCTAAAGAGATGTCTGTAGCACTTCTCTACGTTCAACTTGACAGTTGGACGCCAAGTGCTTCTCGCTGACACTTTAAAACGCATTTCATTTTTGTCGTTTTCGGTCTCGATAGATGAAATTTTTATATCCAGCGATGTAGGTAATGTCAAAAAGTTCGTGTGAAAATACGCTCGCGCTTATTAGAGCAGGCCTATGCTTAGCAGTGGAATGAGACGGGCTAACGATGATGAGAGAAAGTAGTTTTCAATATTATTATTATTACTATTTAACATACATAAAATACCCACTATTTAACATACATAAAATACCCACTATTTAACATACATAAAATACCCACTATTTAAAATACATAAAAAATAGTTACATAAAAACGTAACATCACGCCTGAGCCTATTGCCATGCACCGGACACAAAATAGGGATATATATATATAATTTTTTAACAAGTAACACATAAATCAATGGTTTCTTACGGCGTCTGATGCGTGCCAATTCGCACTTGGCCAGCGTGGTAGACTATAGACTAAACCTTTAATTGTAAGAGGAGATAAAGTTGTAGGACAAACAAACATGCTTTTAATACATACATATCTTTACGTCTTCATACATGCACGCCGGCTTCGGACACTTCTGATTTTAATCATTATATTATACCTTGAAGAACGTGTTTAACGTTAAAAATACTTACTTTATAACAGTCATATAAATTAAACACAGCACAACATTTTTAATAGTATCATCGTCCCCAAAACTCATAACGCACATTATGTGTGTTCATTTCTGTAGCAATCTGAAAAACAAAAAAGACATAAACGAAACTCAAGGAGATATATCGTGCGCGCCCGTTAAATTAACTCCGGCTGTGTTATACCCCACTTTTTATTATTTAATTTGTTTTTTTTTTATATTAAAGCGCTTTAAGCACCAAGCGTTTAGACATCATCATCATCAACCTATCTCAGCCACTGTTGGACGTGGAATGATAGAACGAGATCGGCTGATGTCTATTTATGTAAGAGAAAATTAATAATAAACCATTGAACACTCGTACTCACACAAGATAAGACAAGACAAGACAAGACAAGATAGTAAGACAGGTGAGTGTATTCGATTTAAATGCCCGCGGGGCAGTGTAGACTTCTCAAAGGAATCCTGAAGCGTACAAGTAATAGAGTTAGTTACAAATAGGTACACAAACGAAATTTACTTTGCAGAACGTAACTTTGTTTAGCAAAGCATTTAATCCGGTAGATAAACTTGATTAACTTTCAAAGTTTAGACCTAGCCAAATCCCGTCGGGCCTCGGAGTTATATTTTAATAAAATAACTGTACAACTTTATGGCTTAACATAAAGACAAATATTGGGACTTAGTGGAATAAACTTTTCAAAAACAATAAATATAAACAAGATGCCTTAGGATAACTCTATATAGGGCTATCTCATTGTAAAACTACTCAGAGCCTATGCTACGGTAGCGTTTGCTAAAGTACATTAAGCAAATATAGACTACTATAAATTTGTCTCGACTAGGAATGGAACCCACGACCAACGACTTAATAGTCTAGTAGGATCAGCTGGC
>DWFO01001093.1:0-16965 GCA_018246595.1 Mimoniades nurscia nurscia | reverse complement strand
GTTATTGATTGAACAATTATTTGATACTAAAAAGTTATTGAAATACATCATTGTATTGTACTTTAGCGTTGGCTAAGAAAATATTCTTATCTCACACTTATTCGAACAATAACTCGACTAGACATCGTTTGTACGTTAAAGACGTTATGCGAAAATATTTATCTAAGTAAATAATGCTAATTACAGCATTATATATTAAATGGTTTCCTTAATGTTCATATTCCTACATTACAGCATTACTTATAAAAAATATATAATGAACTTATAACCATGATACGAAATTATAAAAAATAGTAAATATAAAAAAGATAATCCGAAAATTATGCATATACATATGTACATATTATAGTTCAATTCAAATTATGTTATAATTAAACCACTATTAATAAATTATAAAAATATTTCTCCATATTTCTTAATGACAGGATTTAATTAAAGGTTCTTCAGTTTCATCGCAGATAATTTTAAATTTTTTTCTGTCTACACCAGTCAATAAGACAGATATATATATTTTTGCGTTATTTACGTTATAACTGTAGTAACAATATATCAGATGGTATGTGCGACGATAAATAAATAGATACATAAATATTTTTATGTGTAAACTATTTATAAGCACCTCTTCGCATAACATCCCCAACTTGGCCTATAATAATAAGAAATAATTGAAGCGAAGCGGTGCGTACCTAACTCACCGTCGTGCATCGGATCTATGGTGTGGATCATGAGCTGGAGCAGTCCGTGGCGGAACTTGGCAGCGGGGGGCGGCGCCTTGCTGGGCCCAGCGGTAGGCGCGGTCGCAGTGTTCGTCCCGACAGACGTCTCGCTGGAAGTCGTGGCGTTGCCGTGCTGTGGAAGAAAAATGCTAGTTAGATTAACATCAATCTATAAATATGTATATTCCTTATGTTTGCAGTTTAATATGTATCTATAAATATAAAAAGAAGTTATTAAGCGGTTATTACAAATATGAAAATTGGTAGTAAGGAATTAAAAGTTATATTCGAGAATGTTCTATTTAATACGGGCTCGTCGCATTTCACTACAAATTGACATCCCTGTATAATGTATATCTAAGCGCCACGAGCAGTGTAATTTTACGATTGTTAATTTATTAATATTTCCTTTGACGGGTTATTGCCCATAATTTTAATTCTGAGGAGGCCTATGCCCCGCTGTGGAGTTACTCCGATCATAATGATGTTTCATTAATAACAAAATACATATAACAATAACGTATCTTTTACAATGAGAATAACATACATAATATTTCTATGAGAAATAATTTTTCTTTAATACAGGACACAAATCAGACACTAGTTCATAGTAGAGTCATATTTCTTCGAAACTGGCGTGCGATATGAGAATCATACTTGTGGAAGTACGTTAGATTAGTAAGGTTAGAAGTATTTGGCATTCTATTCCCTCTGTGTACCTGGTAAGGCGCTCGGCGTGACGTAATAATGATAAAACGGATATATAAGATAGCGGTTTCATTATGCAGTTAGTGTTCGGCAGTGCGCAGCCAAGTCCCGCTGTCGTTTGCCACTAACTATTCCGGGCGGTAGATTCAGACTGCAATAACGTCGCATGATAAAAAGGATTATGGTACACGCTTGCGCAATGTGCTCCTGCGTCCCGGGACTGGATATCGAGCCTGAATAATGGTGCATTGCCTATCCCTCCTTTATTTCCGTAGGCCAACCTAGACTCTGCAAATTCCACAAGGAGCGAAAGAGAGGTACTTAGGGAAAACCTCTCTCGTTCACTCCTTGTACGCGAGCCTGTTTTCCATGTTACGTCCAACGTAGACTTGTGATTTCCGCATTGTCTGTAATAATTTCTTGCCATGGAAATGTATGCTCAAATCCACCGTCCTAAGGTTTATTATAGCTTACATGCCATACGTAATCCAGTGATTGGACAACGTTTGCATCACTCAACAGATTCGCGATATTTTCCAAACGTCTGCGTTTTATGAGAGCCGCTCCGTGCCTACCCTTGATCTTTCCGTTTGAAATCTCATTCCTGTTATGATTCGATTTCTTTGCCTTTTTCCAATTCGTTCAATTTTGACGTGGTGGTGATTCGTATTTATTATTTACAGGCGCCATGTTACGTAAACTTGTCTGCCGATTCACACTTGACCGGCGCGGCGTGGCCGTTTTATACTTTTTTTTATTCAATTTTCTACCAATAAGATAGATGGTTTATTTTTTTATTATACTTAATAGTGTTTTATATAGGCCTTTTGTAGGATGCAATCGGTATATCGTCATATGAGTGAGCTCTTGTATTAAATACATTTCCAAAGAACTTGGAAATCACCTGATACCAAGTGAAACTTGAAACTAATTACTCAACTTGAAAACCTTAGCTCGACTAATGCTCGGCGGAGCCTGGTTTCCTATAGACGAATTACATAAGGCTAGATGATAATGATTAAAAATATGACGACATCTACACGTGTACATATTGGACAAATTTTAAGAGAAAATGGCGTAGAGAGCCTTAATGCGCGTAAATTTCCATTCAGTGTTTCTTGATACTAAAATGAAATGTAATAAAAAACACATAATTGTATGATGTCTCACAGGGACGTGGTAGGATCCGTGCACCAAGCCCGAGAAAAAGCAATGTAAAGTTTTACCCACTTAGTTATTCCAGTTTAAGGTGAAATATTTTACGGAATACCATGACTTTAAATAACTTGAAATACTTTACTTGCTGTAATCACTTCATTTCTCTTCTTTTCACTTTAAAGTTGCAGAGACTTAGGTCTGAGGTGTGCAGGTATTCTTGCGATATTGTAGCATGTTTTTTCGTAAAGAGGTGTGCCGCAGAATTCGAATTCAGAAGTCCCGAAGTTTAAGGTTAAATTATAAGCTGTTAAGCTACCACTGTGAGATCTAATAAATATATATACATATTTACATGTAATCCGTAACGTCAGAGTTTACTATCATCAGATATACTAAGTGTATATTTGTATATGTACATATGTACACGGTATATGAAGTAACAAAGAAACATTCCGAGTGTTGTACACTCCCACGTTTCATCAGTTACGTTTACGTAAAAATGGAAGTCGTTAGTTCGGGCTCCGGACACATGTGCAGACTCTGATGCACCACTAGAAAACGAAAGCTAGAAAAATCCAATAGCGCCCGACACGGGATTTGAACCTGGGATCTCTCGATTGGCAGTCGCGCTCCCAACCAACATAACCAATGAGGCAGTCAAAGTAAATATTTTATAATTTCAAATACATTCATGATATCCATATATATTAAAGCTGTAAGATTTTTTTTAGGTTTCATAACCTTGTTTTTTTTGTTTTTTGTTGTCCCGGGAAATAAAAAGATCCCAGCGCGGGGCTTCACAGCAGTTCGGGCGTGAAGCCGCTTCTGGTTCTGACACTGACTTATTGTGGTATACTATAAGTCAAGCGTAATTACATCGGCCGTAAATATTGTTTTTAAATTAAAATGGCTTTGGGAACATTTAAATGATTAAAAAGACTGTTAATTTAACGATATTTTTTTATATCAACATACGTACCATTACGCTAGACGCCGTTCGGATTAGGCCGAGAAGACAGAATAACACTAATGTCTATCATAACAGACTTGACGTGGTTCTTCTGCATTCGCCGCTACTAATTCATGGGCGTCAATTTCGTAAATTTCTCACTATATTTCTGTTATAAATACATACGTTACGTAAGTGTGTTAGTGACAACCCTGTCGCAGTTGAGGCTAACGTTAGAAAAATATTATTTCTCGTAGTTCGGGCGTGAACGCGAGTTGCGTCTGACACTGACATATTGTGGTCTCCAGTGGGCCGGCGCTTAATGTTATCTCGGTAAAAAATATTCGGACCTATCCATTTGAAATGTGCTAAAATAAATCTTCAATGGGACATTGTTCAGGCGTTTGTAGTAATTAAAATATATTTTTTTACTAAGTTGTACACGTTAGGTGTTTGTAAAGTATGTTCGTTTTTATAATCAGTAACAAAAATATTGTACTGCTGTATTTTTAGTAAAGTAACTTCACGCCTGTAATCTCCGAAGAGGTAGGCAGAGGAATGTAGAACATTCCCACGTTCCACCAGTTACGTTTACGTCCCACTGTGGAATAGGTAGTGAGCCTATTGCCATGCATCGGGCACATCTCCAGACTCCGAACCACTACTAGAAAATTTTGTAGTGTTCGACCCGGGAATCTAACCCGGGACCTCCCGATCGGCAGTCGCACTCGCAACAAACACGACCAACGAGGCAGTCAGGTATTATAAATATCAAGTAATTATTTATTTCTTTATCACTTTACTACTCTGCCTACCTCCTTCAAGGAAATGCCGGTGTGATGCTATGTTGTTGGGTGAATTTTTTGACGAGTGGTGTATTGAGAGAAGTTAATTTTAACCATTAAATGGTTAAACCAAATCTTTTTTCACTTATACATCAAGAGATTTTTAGTGTTAAATTGAAAATGCTTTGAAAAGTGGTACGCGCCAAATTTCGAATTCAGGATCACGGATCTAAAAATACAAATCCATAATGTCTCGTAGAAATGAATTAAGTATTTTTTAATGTACAATAACAATAAATTTGCTAATAATGTATAGTTTAATCTCTGCATTTACTGGGAATTAGAAATGTTGAGGGTAAATACTCAGTTATTTCAAGTTGCGGATTAAGTCTGTCGGGCTGATCGGAAGCTTCCGTGCAATAAGCTTTCCCCCGGGGCTTAATATCCCTCCATACACTCCATGTATTATTTGTAAGCCTTTGAAAATAAAACGGCAAAGTTCAAACAGTATTAACACTTACAATAAAAAATTGTACGCTTTTGGAACATAGCAAATTTTCATCTCAATAACAATACAGTTAGAATTGCAAAATATACAAAATTAAGGATTGATATTCAGCTTAACGGTGATATAAATCAATACATATATACATTTAAATAATTTATTTTACGACCGAAACCGGATACATAGTAGGTACTAACATGACACTAACATTGAATAACAATTTATAAACAACGAAGAAACGTAATAATAATTTAATACTTTATATGAATTTTTGATCTATTTATGTTTTTATAACTAAAACAAAACAATTAATGAAAAATAAATATCCCATTTGAATACATTGCTTTATAAGAGAGATATTTAAAATTGATTTCGTACGATTCATTTAATCCAAACACTTTTAGAACTAGCAGTGTCAAAAAAAAAAACTGAACACTGACACTTTTCAGTGCAGTTTTTCATGATAAAACTAGGGAAGGTTATTTCGAGCACACCCGATTTACTTTGACGCGTTCACTTTTTAAACAGAGGACGTTCATTTGAATTCACGTCGTTACAAAGTTAGTGTATGTCACACGAAAAGTATGGGAATAAGTTTTATTTTAGTTATCAATGTTACTTTATTATGATCTTTTCATTTTATTGTAATATACTGATATCTAAGTGTATATACATTGAATAGTGTTTAATGAATATTTGTTAAAAATCAGTCTTCAAAGAAACATAGAATTATATTTGAATAATACATATGTGTTGAAAGTCGACCTTCATCTAACCACATAATAATCGTTTTAAATTAATGGAAAAAAACTTACATATAACCAATACCCTTTTAACCTGCTGCAGTTGGATATCACTTTCCATGGTATATAAAAGTTTAAATCCTCAGTCTACTATGAAAGATTTCATAATCCCTGGAGAACATTATTCGCAATTTTAAAATATTTCTTCATGTGACGTTGGACGAGTTGGCTGCAAGTAGGTACTACTACTGATCGGGAGGTCCTGGGTTCAATTCCCAGGTCCGGCACTACTAAATTTTTCTCATTTAGATTTTCTAGATATTTCTATAGTGGCGCGGAGGCTAGATATGTGCCCGAGGTAATTCACTACCTATTCCATAATTGGACGTAAACGTAACCGGTGAAACGTGGGAGTGTTCTACATTCCTCTGCCTACCTCTTAGGGATTGCAGGCGTGATGTTACGTTTCTCTTTCTCTAAGTTTAGTCTAAAACTCTTCTAAGGCTACTGTAGACATTAGACAACACCGCTTTATACCCGATACTTGTGTTATTCGTTTAAATTTTATCTATTCTAATGTTATGTACATGCAATAATCATCTGCCCACTGCCGGACATAGGCCTTCCTTGAGGCGTTCTGGCCATAATTCCCACACTGGGTTTGCGGGTATCGTACTCGTATATGTTTTAGAATATACAAGCAAACTAAACACAAATCCTGAAATTTATGATTAGCATTGAAATAACAGCCTACCTAACCCCCAAGAGGCCGAACTTATAACAAGCAATTTCTACTAGTTTCCGCGCTCCCATTCAATATTTGCTTTATTTGCAACTCATAGTTGACATTGACGACGCTTTCAAAATATGAATGAATAGAGAAACTAGCACTTAGCGTGTTCATGTTGACGTATCAAAGAACTATGTCAACACTAAGACGTTACAAAAACAAACAATTTTATGTCTTATAACAAAAGGTGTTCAATGTTCCGCAGCGACGAATGGCTGCATCCTCGTGGCTCACTGCGCATAATTTCTTCCTGGACGTGTCGCTTAATTGTGATTTGCTTTCGGAGGAAGGAAAGAATATGTATTATCAAAATTATCAAAATGCTAGGCTTATTGCAAATTTAATATGTAATGTAGGTTACAATTAGTTATTTTTCAATTTATATGTCATGTTAAAAATGTTATTATTTATCCTTTATTGCTGGTAACAACTGGTGGACTTAATGCCAATTGGCATTTTCTACCAGTCAACCCAGGTGATGATGAAAGGTTGGGTTAGGCACAGAAAACATTTATTTTCTAAAAAAAAGATATTTTGTTGGTAGGTACATAATATGAAATATGTATAATAATAAATGAGTTAATATATAATTATATATACATATGTACATATACACACATACATAAAAATACTTATATACACACGTACGTAATGATGACGGAGAGCTATTTATTATTTACCTCAATTGTATTGAGGAAGTGGTCACGAACTCGCGTTTTAAATGACCACAAATTGGGTGCTTGTTTAATATCTTGAGGCAGGGAGTTCCAGAGTAGTATAGCCTGCATGGTGAAGGAGTGATGGTAGGACTTAGTGTCGTGCTGCGGAATATTCACCTTAAGATTTTTAGAGGAGCGAAGTACTTTGTCATGCGTATCACAGACGTACTGGAAAGAATTCTTAAGATAAGAAGGAGAAGATGGATTATTTAAGATAGAATAAAATAATGAAAGAATTCTGGAATTACGCCTTTCGCGAATAGGGAGCCATTTCAGTCGGCGACGATATTGTGAAATGTGATCGTATTTACGTATACCAAAAATGTACCTGATGCCATTGTTAAGGAGGCGTTCCAGTTTATTTAGAAGATCTTCGTTAAGGTCTGGGTAACACGCATCACTGTAATCGAAAATGGGGAGAATAAGTGATTGAACGAGCATGAGTTTGGTCTTGAAGGGTAGAAAACTTTTCAGTCTATAAAGAGAGTGCATGGTAGCGTTAACCTTCTGACTAATCTCATTAACCTGAGTTCGCCAAGTCAGTGTACTGTCGATATATATACCCAAATTCTTAACGGACTTGGAAAGTGGTATTACCGTACCATCGTACAAAATAGGCGGTAGAGTAGAATAGTCAAGTTTAGTCAGAAAGCGCGATCTACCCACTAGTATTGCTTGACTTTTGGATGGATTAACAGCAACCCCGAAACGTTGCGACCATCTTTGTATCTCTTCTAGATTCAGGTTGATTTTTCGGAAAGCGATGTGCAAGTCGTTAATATGACATTGAGCATATAGCTGTAGGTCGTCTGCATACAGATGGTACGAACAATGAAGTAAAGGAGTGAGAAAATTAATAAAAATTGAAAATAAAATAGGAGAAAGTATACCGCCTTGTGGTACGCCAGCAGTTAAGCCAGTCCATTCAGAACATTCCTGTCCAAAGCGTACTGCCTGCTGACGACCGTGAAGATAATTTGTAAACCATGCCAGAGCCGGGGGTGAGAATTTTAAGTGGGATAGGATGGATATAAGGATCTCGTGGTCGACTGTGTTAAAAGCATTAGAAAAGTCAACTAGCACCAGAACTGTCACCTTCTTGTCGTCCATTCCTTTTCTTATATCATCTGTAACTTTTATAAGGGCAGTGGTGGTGCTGTGACCGGGACGAAAACCAGACTGATAAGGGCTCAGCAGGTTATTACTGTGGAAAAATGCAGAGATTTGCTTAAGTACACAGGCTTCCAAAACTTTAGACAGGAATGGCAATATTGAGATGGGACGATAATGGCTGGGAAGGGTAGGATTAGATATTTTCGGGAGGGGACGTACAACAGCCTTCTTCCAGAGCTTCGGGAATTGTCCCGAGGTAAGCGAAAAATTTATGATATGTGATATTGCTGGAAGAAGGCATTCAATGATTGTGACTATCATAGCTCTACTAACGTCATCGCAGCCCACTGCTTTGGATTGTATGTTGAGAATAGCTTTACGTATCTCTTTCGGACTTACCGAGGAGAAACGAAAATCCAAAGAAGGGGGCAACTGCCAGGAAGCTATTGATGCGATAGTTTGGGAGCGTATGATAGGGTCCAATGAGGAGGAAGTAGCATAGTGTTTATTTATGTCACTTAGTGAGGCGGCAGAGATGGTGGCATGGTGTGTTGGTTTATAAATACCAAGTGATTTAAGAAATTTCCATATACTGGTAGGAGAAGAGTTATTCAAATTGTTTTGGATATATCGGCGTTTAGCATTTCGCACCATCTGATTGCACTTGTTATTATGTATAAGTAAAGGCTATATATACATGTTATATTCAGTATTGAGTCCCAAAAACTAAATACTGTACTACAGGTGTATCCCATGAAACTTCGTACCATGGTCACCTTCAAGCCAACAGATTAAATTTTTCTTTATTCGTCTCAGGTTCATGAAAAACATGGTCTCGAGGGGATTATAATTTAATAGGGTGTAACAGGAGTCTTGCAAGTGTTATATTTTCAAAGACAAGGCTACTTTGTGTTTCGTAAAAAAATTTAAGAGCCTTAGTGAAAATACTTTATGAAGAAAACATATTTTACAGTCATTTTGAGTTACATTTCAAATTCGAAATGAAACCAAACTTAAAGATCTGAACAAGGAATGGAGAAGGAATATTTATCATCTTTTATTGTTTAGTGACTTAATTAGAAAATTTACGGTTTATTTTTATGAAAACCTGTGTCGTTTATTTTCTAACGCTTTCCAAGCAGGGTTTACATATTTTGCTATGCAAGGAGTTTCATAACATTTGTAATTGATACAGTTCATTGTAATTCATCATCGAAACGTGCCATTAAATCATTAATACAATTATTTTTTTAAATGGGCTTCGTCCATTTTGGAGTCTTTGAGCAAGGTGTAGACATGTTACTACGCAAGGAATTTCATTAATATTTATAATTTGAGCAGTTTAAAATAATTTTAAAATTATAAAAGGTAATTTTGTACTTGATTTTTTACCTTATATACATTAAAGTTACTTTATACTTAATAACATAATTATTTACGATTCTTGCGCCGTTGGTCGAGTACATATCAGTGCGACAATCGATCCAGAGGTCCTAGGTTCAAAGCCCGTGTTGGGTCCTATTCGACTTTTCTAACTTAGTATTTCTAGTAGCTGTTTGGAGTGTAGATTTGTACCCGGCATTAGACTCATCCCCTATTCCATAGTGGAAAGTACATGTATCTGGTGAAACATGGGAGTATAATACACTCCTCTGTCTAACTCGTCGGGGATTACAAGCGTAATGTTACATTTTAATTGTTAATAAAATGAACATATATGTAAGCCTCCTTACTAAATAATATATTAGTGAGTAAAAGAATATTCGAAACACACATAATATTCTTTGTAAATATAATATTCCTTTCACGAGACTATAAGGATTAGTGCAGGACTCGGGCAATAAAGGGGGACTATTGAGACACCTGGCGGATAATATTAAAGGGGGAACAAACATGAAACACATAGCTTCACGCTGTTTTTATTACTGTAAGTTATCTAGATCCTTGTTTCGGGTAACGTTATTGCATCCCATATGAAAGTAAACAAACAATTATCTAGACATGTGGCTAATAAGCGTATAATAAAATTGAAACGAGTGTTATCTGTCCAAGGGTGTGATAGAGAATTAATTAGAACTTGTTTTTATAAAAAAATATATTGCATTTAAGGTATTTAGGAATAAACCCTAAGGTGTCACGAAATGTAATGATTTTCATTATCAGGCTTTAGTAAGAAGTATTCTCCTAAATATATATTAACATTTAACAATTATATACGAGTATCTTATAGAACTCTCCAAATGATATAAAAGGTAATATATAAATAGTACCTATACAATTCTAAATTACTTCAGAACTGCAAAAGGAAATGAAGCGAAGAATGACGAGGGAAATTGTAATAGGATCTTTCTACAATTGGCCTCATAATTTGATTTGAGACGCTTTAATATTCGCATTTCCGAGAAAATTTGCCGGCAAACCGGAAGAGGAGGCGCGCTACGTCACAGGCGCGGGATTAAATTGGAAGGAAATGGTCTTCTTTTACTGTCATGCAAGAATATATTTGATTACTAACGGGAATAATACTAAAAATATACTGTCAAATGGTGCTGTAGCTACCTATTATACGAGAAACTTATCTATTTAAAATTATTAGCAACGACATTTACGTGAATCAATTAGTACTCGAATATTGCAGAGAATAATAAATGTTAAAACACAGTACACATGACCCCAGAATTTCTATAGGTTCCAGAAAAATCTATGACGTAGAAAATATTCAAATGCGTGACAAACGCATAAATAATATCTATAATTTAGTATCAAGTTTAATATAAAGTTGTGTGGTTCGTCCGTTTAACGTTTTGCTAAGATTTATCAGCGCGGATTGTTACGTAAATTTAAACTAAGTAAATGTTACAGCGGTCTATACAAGACAATTTATTATTTGTCAGTGTCTTTATCAATTTTACTCTTAAAAACGTTATTATATCGCAAGACTATAATGTATATACTATTAATAGCATTTTACAAAGATTGAACCTCGAAATATGTAATATTTTCAAGTCTTGTTGTTTTGTCTGGTATTTTCGTTCGAATAAAATTTTCCAAAACAAAAAAAAACTGAGAAAATAAAATAATAGTGATATAACATGAAGAACCCGTAAACAATATCACACAATCTTCCGGATCATGAGAAACTACCTCGCATAATGCCGACGCTATATAAACAAGTGATTGACCTACATCTGCGTCAAACGGATCGTCCCCCGTTCTTTCGTCAGCAAAAACTTCACATTCATACCATACGCAACCTTTTTGCGCGGCCATACTGGCTTTTCGTTTGACAAATAGTGGAGCTTTACTTTCATTACGGCGACGCACATATTACCTGATATTGCTGCCCGGGCTCTAACAATAATCGCGAGGAAAATAAAAGGTCGGGGCTTAAGTGAAATGTGAGCGTGAAACGGTATGGGACTGTCTGAAGTTATAATATATCTTTGATGAATATATGTAGATACGTACGGTGGTGATAGTGAAAAAATATACAAACATTAATTAGTTGTAATAATGATCAAAATATTTTTTTATATCTACATAGATATATTTTATGTATGTATATAAAAGTACATAATAATTACAAGGTTTCTGTATTTCATTTTTATTAACAACTGAAAAGTATAAACTGAAGGAATATTAAATAATACCTCATATTAATAGGTTAATATGTATTTCAATGAGTTTTAATGTACTCGTAGGTACAAACAGTGGACATCGTAGACGTTGACGAGAGACGCATAGGGGTCAAAAGCACCTTGATAAAAATAAGAAAATATGCCATTTTAATTAGGACGCCTATGAATATATTGGTTTTCTTTACAGACTACAAGTTATTTATAGATACTAATATTGTATCGTTGAATTAAAAATAAATGATAACCAAGAATATCTGATCGACCGAAATGAAACAATTAAAGCAACGTTGCAACATTTTGATGACGTAAACATCTACGAGTGAAATTGATCTACGAGTGAAACTACGAGTGAAATTGATCTTGCAGTAAGAGATTCGATACTAATTATTATATAATGCCGCTAGCATGAAATGCGTAAACATAACTAAACAAAAAAAGTCATAAATTCTTTGGTCAGACCACGTGCACATGCGTCCTGCGGTCGTATAGGGGTGACCGAGTCGTAATTCACCTGAAACACATTTACTGAACCGAACAGCGCCCCCAGGGCGCGTGTGTACCTATTACATAAAATAAAAATACATATACAATACATTTTATACTTTATATTTATTTTTAGATGTGTTATAGATAATGATCATGAAATAGCCAACAGGTACTTAAGCTCGTAGTTTAAGGTCAGTACCTACTTTGACTGTCTCATTGATCGATTGGATCTAAGTGGAACTAGTGATCCCGAGGAGAGGTCTTGGGTACAAATCTCGAGTCGCGTAATATTGGATTTTTCTAAATTAAATTTCCTTCCAGAAATTTCTGGTAATGGAATATGGAAAATTATATCTAGGTATGTAGTTGTTTTTAGATATTTTATTATATTAATAAAATAGCTAATAGGTACTTAAATCAACAATATCATATGCCTTTACAGGGCATATGGGACTAAGTACAGAAAAGCAATATAAGAATGTTTAGTGCGTCGAAACAAGGACTGAGGTTTTAATGTATTTATTTATGACACAAAACGGGTCTTGATTAACAGCAAAAGTATAAGTGAGCATAAAATATGTCAGGAAAGCTCATAGCTAATAGAATGAAGTCAATATTTTTTGTATTATGATATTATTGAAAATTAAAAAATTAATTTATTGTGGTATCTACTACGAATCCGTCTTAATATTAAACTTATTAAAGGAATATGTAATGAAGTGGCTGGCATATAACGCAGTTAAACAATAAGAATCAGATTGCGGTTTGAATTACGCATATGCGTTGATGTGCGGCCAGTTCTAAGCTAGGACATTGACATCGTTTATGGGTTCCCCGAGCAATTAACATAATTTTTTTTGTAATAATTCAGAAATATACAAATAATAGCCCAAAATGTATGACAAAAGTAAACCCTGTAAGAAATGCAAATTAGTTTCACCATTTTGAATAAACCAATTTGAATTATAGTACGGAATTAGATGCTGGCGTTAGAAGCGGGCTAGCCACGTCCTGTATTGAATAATTGACAGGGATGAATACTGTGGCGCCCCCAGGTGACATTGCTTTATTACAACCAACGTCAGAGCCTGGGTAACCAATTGTGCTTTTGTATTTAAGGACATCATCTCGTGTAATAATAAAATCAACATTTCCTGTATCGATAACTGAACTTGGGAGAGAGGATAATGTACAATAGCAGTACATAAAATATTTGAAAGCATTCGATATAAAAATACAAATACATATTTACAAATACATTTTTATATACGAATACACCGTTTATTCATTACCGTATTTATGTATACATATATTATTGTACCCGGTGTATGATATAGGCAATAGGCGGCTCATCACCTGTTCCATAGTGAGATGTAGGTAAACATAACTAGTGAAACGTGGAAGTGTACTACATTCCTATTCTTACTTCTTTGGGTATTACAGGCGTAGTGTTATATAATTATATATCTAGGAATTCTTTGATAAAACCACGCGGTTGGCTACACTAGTCATACCTACCGCCCTCGCTCGTGGCTACACCGGCGACAATATGTCTGCCTGCTAACCGGGGGCCTGTTATCTGATACTGAGCGCCTTACAATCGATAAGTCGCGACGAGGCGAATACTCGTTAAAATTTTAACCTTAACTACGATATTTACACTTTTTATGGCAGAGAGGCAGAGAATTAAGTTTTGCTATGCAAAAGCTTTGCGCATTGATACCATTTGGGAAAATAACAGCACTCCTGTATCGCCCCGAGCGGATAGACAAAGGAGTGAAGCGCACTTGACGTTTCACCAGTTACGTTTACGTCCCGCCGTGGAATAGGGGTTGAGCTTATTGCCATACACCGGGTACAAATCCAGGCGCCGAGCTCCTACTAGAAATTTTAAGTTTGAAAAATCTAATCGAACCCAGGACTTATCGCTTGGCAGTCGCGCTCTCGACCACTTGACCAATGTCCATTTCAGATGATATTACTTATTGCTATACTGTATTAGTTTTACCTATAATGTGGGTCATAATGCAACAAAACAATCAATTCTATTGTCTATCATAAGGTTTAAGTAAATAAATGACATGTATATCATTACGTGCAGATAAATCTTTGTACCCCGTTTTAAGAAGTAAATTCCTTATCTTATAATTTAATGTGATTACGATTGAATTTCAACCACTTCCGGAACATTAAGACGAAGAATTTCAGTATTTTTCATTTTAACATGAATGCTGGATAACAAAACATGGTTGTGTTATGTATTTTGTAATGTCAAGGGTTCCGTATATTGGCAGGACCTACAAATATACGATACCATGATACAAATGTGTGACTAAATTAATAAATAAATAAATGTCTTGAGACACACGCACACACACACACACACACACACACACACACACTCACGCGCACACACACACACACACACACACACATACACACACACACATTTATAGTTAGTTGAATGTAAAATCTGTTAGTTTTATTTTTAATTAATTATTTCATAAGTTTGTTTGTCACCTGCGGAAGAGCGGAGTCTCCTACTACAGGCACTCTGTAAAAAGGAGGCTCCAGCTACTTGTTTGTGAAAATGTATGTCTTATGAAATAAAGTTTTATTATAATAATTATTATTATTATATCCACGTGGCCATCTGATCCCAAGCTAAGCATCAACAGAGCTTGTATTATTATAACCAGATGACTGGTAAACTACATATATACATATAAATATTTACTTACATTGGTTGTTTTTACATCCACAGACAGAATAAGCACTTGTTTGTCTTAATGGGAATCGAAGATACGAACCGCGGCGAAACAGTTAGGTTCCCTAACCACTGCGCCACCGGGTCAGTCATAATATTGCATATAAATCTAAACTTGAAACTGAAACTTTTCCTCAGCTTCACATTTCTAAAATATGCTCTCGCGCCACGTAGCTCATATAAAATTATCGCTAGTATGTTGATTAAAAATTATTTAGGCAGTGTTCATATAATGTAGGCGTATTACACACATTGTAGAGTAGGCGTCTAATTAAAAACGATTTGGCTGTCTGCCATAATAAACATAGACGCCATGTTACTATAAGCGCGATAATGCATGGTGTTAAAGCTATTGCCTCACCTTTAAATAATACGAAGACAAGTAAAGAAAACAAGCTTTTAGAACACGTAAAATCTGATGACTAGTATATTTCGTTGTAACAATATCAAACATCCCAAGAGTCTTAAAAACCCGGAGACATAAAACGTGCTAGATTTTGTAAGCGCCTCGGCTATAACGCCGCCGGCGCGGCGCAGTCTGTTTATTACCTAATGGCACCTCTGCGAATGAGTATACTGTTTCTAAGACAAAATAGTATGGTAAGATTTTATTAATGATAGAAAATTCTACTTATTATATTGCCACACAAGTAGAAATAAACTCAGTCGGCGATATGCAAAACAATGTTAATATATTAAATGAACTTAAAATACAACGTAACAAATTATATAGTACAATTATATTATAAACGTAACATAACGCCTGTAATCCCCGAAGAAGTACGCAAAGGAGTATAGAACACTCCCACATGTCACCAGATATATTTACATGTTACGATATAATAGGCGGTGAGCCTGTTGCCATACACCGGGCACAAATCCAGATTTCGAGGACCACTAGAATTTTTTACTAGAAATACCATTACGTACTAGAAATTCTATTGTATATACAATAATAAGTATGTATGTACGTTTATTGAAGTTTTGTTCTTCTTTAAATTTCATATAAATAAAATTTTCCTATTCGTTTACAGTGAGACAAGTGGTTGAAATTTGAAATTATTAGTGATATTGACATAAGCGTTGATAAGGGTTGTTTGTTCGTTCAATGCCCATCGAAATCGCATGATTCTGACTTTAGCCGAGTCGATTTACTGATATTGCGCAATTATCAGCTCAATGTATATTATATATTTTAGACTGGAATGTTTCCAGATTAAGCTTTTTTTACGAACACTTAGCTGGGAGTTCTAATTTTTTTCTCTATACGTTAAAATGCATCTTACATTTTCTGTGATATAATTTATTTATTTATTTCTTCTGTAATACTTCAAACTAACGGATAAAATAAAATTTTACTGCAAATTTAATAGCAATTTTTGCAAAGAGACCGACATTTCTTATAGAGAGCCTCAAATTAAGGAATACGATGGCGTACTTAATGATCAATGACATTATCCTTAGAAATCTTGGATGACGAAGAAAAGAGAATAAACACGTGGTACGTGCGTTGATTGCAATGAGAATACACACAAAGACAGAAAAACTTTTAATATATATACGCAATAATGTACATACAATGATTACATATTTATATGTACAAAGGAATATAAACATAAATAATAAACACATGTAGAAAAATATGTAGAATAATGTACAGTGATCAGTGACCACTTGTATTTATTACCATTGGAGAAGACATGGCAGGCGTAATATAAAAAAGTCTTTTAATGATGACTGCCTCGTTGGTCGTGGTGGTTGTGAGTGCGACTGCCGAACGAGAGGTCCTGGGTTCGATTCCCAGGTCGGGTAATACTAAATTTTCTAATTTAGATTTTCTAGTAGTGGCTCGGAGTCTGGATAAGTGCCCGGTATATGGCAATAGGCT
>DWFO01001092.1:0-16966 GCA_018246595.1 Mimoniades nurscia nurscia | reverse complement strand
CAGTTACTTTTAAGTCCCACGATGGAATAGGTGGTGAGCCTATTGTCATATACCGGGCACTTATCCAGACTCCGAGCACACTACTAGAAAATCTAAATTAGAAATTTTTTAGTAGTGTTCGACCTGAGAATCGAACCCAGGCCCTCCCGTTCGGCAGTCGCACTTGCAACCAACACGACCAACGAGGCAAAGGAGGGTAGTACTCCCACTTTTCACTTGTTATGTTATATGTCCAATATAAATTATTTTAATAAACCCGCCGATACCCTTAATCTTCTAGCCGTAAGACATTAGTGGCAATTTGAAGTTAGAAAAACCCATTAATACTTTAATTAACATACAAGTAACCATTTACAAAAGCCACATTCATCAGTCGTCAACGAAAAATACAGTGCGCGATTCAAGTACATTTACGGTATTTTCGGCCGCAAGCCGTAGGAACTGCAATTTTCCATCAAGAGAAATCGCTGCAACCGATTAGCGAAATAAGATCCGATGGCGGCCGGTATCAACAACTTTCGCTCAACTAGGCTGACCGGGAACCGTACCTACGCACTTATAAAACAAACCTAACCCACCCTACCACACGGCAAAACCACCCTTAACACCACCGCATAAAATCGACACCGAACGAACCAACAAAATTGCATCTGCATATGAAAATATCGCATCCCGCAAGCAGCATTACAAAATGAGGCAGAATTATGATGGATGCTGATGCCTCGTTTCTCGCTTAATAAGACGAGATTCTACTTTGTGCTTAACAATCGATAATGAACCTTATTTAGTGGCGGTTAGGTGTAAAATAGTCTGTTGATTGACAAGGAATCAATCGCGAAACGAGCCGACTCGCGCGCAAGTGTCGGCGGGCGGAATGAATGCGACAGGCTCGGTGTTCGGTTACGGGTTTAATTCTGTTATGTCGAGATACGGACAATTCGCAGTTAGCTATCTAGTCTTATCTGTAATGAAATTGTATTATTCATGGACCACCGTTATCGAAACATTCAAATTTCCATACCTATATATGAAACACCTACGTCGTAACGCCGTTGATGTGTTTCGTACAAATTAAATTTTAAGCGAAATGTTTAATGGAAAACACTAATACATTAACCAAACACATGTTTATCGTCTGCTTTTTATGTAATTGCAAGTAACAATTTAACACGCGTTAATTCACTTATAGCTACTCGTTGTTTGAGAACTTGTTATTTACAACCAGAACTATTTACAGTAGCACAAAGCTGTATTACCTACATATCTACTATCAATGGGCCAAGAAACGTAAGGGGCCGACACATAGAATTTTAATTCGCTAACTAAAGAAACAAGTTTACGACATTGTTTATTTAAAGTAAACAAGAAATTTTACAAGCAACTAGAATTATTGACAACTTAAAATACCAATGCACTCCAACCAGTTGCCATTCACAGTTACTCAGACCTTTCTCAACGGACAGGTTACTAAAATAGTATCGGCTGTCGCGTCTGTCGCGCGACTAATCTATGACAGGATCGTTGACGCACCATCATTCGCAATTATATACCTACGCGACGTCGCACGACAAATTGCCTTTGCGAAATTACTAAATACTTGTTTATATGGAATTCATTTCGTATATTTCTATTGTAAACTTGGAATATGAGTGTAAACTTCACATGATCATCAGGTCACTGCACTAAGTAGAAATCGGGATCTCAATGATGATGACTATGTCGGATCGCTTCGTAAATTATTTAGTTAACAGGTAAAAGTAGAATAATTTCCTTACCACCTCGATAACGTTCAACGTGGACTACGTTTAACGTCTAGGTATCTAAAACTTAAATAATCTAATAATGATTATACTTTGTATGGGTATACTGCTTTTACTCACGTAGGTATGGTACTTAGATATAGTCGGGCTATTTTACAGCGTCATTCAAAGCCCTTCTTCATGAATCCCCGCAGACTGCAACGAGGTCGTGTCAGAAACTAAAGGTATTAAATAAAATTTTAACTCATCATAAAATCTAATTAACTAGTTATCAACACGATATAACATAAAAAATGTAAACCAAAGTTGAAATTGACATTATTAGAATAGATAATAAAAACAACCTTTATAATTGGATGACGAATGCCATCTACAGATCCTGGGTGTAAATCCCGGGTCGGGCACTATCGGGTGTTTCTTACTTAGATTTCACTCACTACCTATTCAACAAGGGAGTGTTCTACATCCCTCTGTCTACCTCTTAGGAGACTCTAGGCGTGATGTTACGTTACCTATTTAGTAATAGGACATAACGTACCTGGTGAAACGTGGGACTGTACTAAGAACCCCTCTGCTTACCTCTTCGGGGATTACATGCGTGATGTAACGTTTTCAAAACACTGTGTTACTTAGCGTGCAATTAGTAGATCCAACTGTTCAGCAAATCAAATTTTATTATAGTTTTCATCCTTATGATGATCCATCCCTATTACCCTTAAATGAATAAAATTGAAATAAGTTTTAAATTCTCCAAGTACTTGAGCCTTAATGTCAACGTTAGTTAAGCCTTTAAGCTGGTTAAAAAACCTCTGTTCGCGGTAATGTTGTGTCAAGTTTTATTTACAAATATGTTACATTCCACATTATACCCAGGCCTGGGCGATGTTTGAGTTACTTGCATAATACACGAAAATATATACTAATCAGTTATAAAAAGAAAATGAATGGAACAATAAACAATACTTATAAGAGTGACGCAGGCCCCCACCTTTCTTGACACAAATAGGTCCAATACTAGCTAATGAGTCATAAGCCTCAGATACCTGCATGCGTGTGAAAGAAACGATAAGTGTAAACGAAGCATGGCAGATATGTACGAGTAAAGCTAGATGTTCGGCCCTCTTGCTCCCTGCTTACGTCGTAGGACACCTGGTGAAACGATTTAATAATAAGTAATTGTAACCACATTGTCAGATGACACTAAAACACATAACTATGTGTTACAAAGTGTCTATTAGTAATTACTAATAGACACTTTGTAACTAAGAAATCCTGCTAAATGAAGTGCTAATTTCCAACATGGCACTGATGAAGTAGCAATGTGTTAGTCTTGATTATCGAAACTCTTCCGGCGGCACCAGGTGGACGTCGTCACCGTGTACATCACTGACAACTATCAATTACTTTCATTTTAATTTGTCGTATTAATTTGCTTCGGATACTCATAGGTCAAATCGAAAAATAATCTGTGAGTCAACAACGGACTGTCAAAGTGGCTAACAAGTGGGCTAAATCTAGTTGAGTTAGAATACTGTTATTACTACAAAACAAAAGCAGCACAAATACAAATTAATTGCCTCAGTTAATCATGACCACTAGTAGATATAATTACTTTAATATTACTTTAGCTCAAGAGACAAAAACATTTCTTGCATTGTGATCCCCGCAGATATCCTAAGACAACTGTAGAACACTCTACATACCCTGAATAGATAAGTAGGTATATTTATTACTCAAAAGCCTATGCTCAAATCCACAAATGTAAGATTGATGGTAATTAATAAACTAACGTTACGTAACGTAACGTAATATTACGTCTATAATCCCCGAAGAGGTAGGCAGAGGAATGTAGAACATTTCCACGTTTCAACAGTTAAAATAGTTAACCAGTTAGTACTAAACAAATTATTTCGAATATATATAGTTATAGTATCTAATATACGTACATAAACTTCCCACTCCATGTATATGAGGTTCATATCCTACTACAGACACCTGAATTGACAAAATTGATTGATTAAGCACTTAAGCCACCTTTTACACCACTAAGTTACTATTGGCGTTAATAATAAAGAATTATAAAGTAAATAACCGGTAGTGACAAAACGTCATAGCCGTATCCATAAAAAGATGATACAATTCAAACATGACAGAGGCAAAGAGCCCATCACTCTGCAGTCAATACACCGTGACAGGCCGACGAGCGTTTTATTAGAGAACATGAATCAAGCCCTTATTGATATGGAGTACTGACGGACATGAATCTCAATTGTAGCGATTGTAGAGACAGGGGGGCGATAAACTTTCCACAGTGGTCACGCAGAGTGCTTATATAGAGCAGTTTCCTGAAACGGCTTGGCTCATTTTTGTGATTTCTGTACTAGAAGATACTAAAAGCAGTCAATTTTACATAAGATTAACTTCCATGGATATGACGAAATCGATAATCTTGTTGGAATTGAACTTTCAAATTAGGTGTTATCATAAGATATTCTACTTTACATGTGGCCCCTGGAATAAATGCCCAAGGAAGACTACCAATAGTACAGTATGGCGATTGACATTCTAAAAAACATGCGCCAAAATTCTACAATCTATAGTTTACCGATGAAGAAGATCCGCAAGTACTTATGAGAATTATTATAAACGAATCGACTTGGCCGAATGCTTATGTCCATCTATACAGTGAAACATCATAATGAATTAATTCAACCTGTCTAAGTCTACTGTTGGACAGAAGCCACCCTACAAAGACGAACTATTAGGAGTGGTCTACAAAAGCTATTATTTTAACCGTAAATAAAAGTGCAAAAAGGTGGCTCAAAACTCCTTGTATTTTTTCACAATATCATGTCAGTACTTGTACATACGTACCAGCATGGTTTTACTACGAGTCATGTAAAACCATTACTTCTTGAAAAGGAGTAATAAAAATTATATTTAAGTCAGTGAACGACATTACTTCTAAAGTTATTCAGATACTTTTTAAAGTAAACATATTAGATTCGTAACTCATCGTTTAACAAGTTGTTATGAACGATGCCAACATTGATATTTTTGCGGCGACAGCGCTACGGACTTTAAGACGTCAACATTAGCATAATAAAAAATTTACTTAACACCTGCAATTAACACTTACCCCCAGCTGCTGGGAATAATTAAATTTACAGAACTATTAAAAATGCTTTTAAAACATATAAACAACTTCAGACTACATTAGTATGGTAGGTTTAGGCCGGAAGTTTCTTGAAAATAATTAAAATATGGTTATTGTTGGCCGTTTTCACACATTTATGCATATGAGAATACCATGAATATACCATGAGAATAAAGGAATTCTAGGTTTAAAACAGTCCCTATCCGGCAATAAATATCCTATTTGCAGAATATTTGTAATTGTTATTTACAGAATATCTATTACTGTTAGCTTGGGTGTAACACCATATGTATTAAACAATGCTCCTCATTACAGATTTACTTACATTCGAATATTATATCTATATGAAAATATATGACACGTGAAAGCAACAGATTCAAATATTTCCTTTATTCCAAAACTTATGAATACATACAATTTTTTCATTTCAGTATAACGTATATAGCACGGTGGGTGTTCTAAATATATGAGCATTCGCCAACACTGTCTAAATAATCGTGAGCTTATCTCAATCAAAAAAAATATCTAAACATTTTAAATTTAGGAAAGAATGAGTGTATAATAATTAAAAAAATTCCGTCTCTCTAAACAAACACTTAATTGATTCGTTAACCTTCGCTCCGTCGCGGCCTACTAATTCGTGAATTATACTAATACCCACTGATACCTAAGGCTGCCCGAGTCGTCCATCGGATCGCAATAAAAGAATATAATCTTAACGTAACAAACATCGAGTGATTTTATCGGAGTTTAAAATATGGTAATGCGAAAAACGCCGCGGCTCAATCATAACTTACCCGCTAATGTCGGGCCCGCGACAGCTCTGTCTGATTGGCGCAAGTGCTGGCGGACGTACCCGCACGCACACTAAATTATACGACAATAAAACTTTTATAGCAACCACCAGAGATAATGCACTATTGACGTCCCACCGCGCACTGCAAGCGATGAGCTATAGTGACAGAGACGTTTACGTGTTCCAAATCGATGTTGTCAAAAATACGTAAAAAAAACCAACACACGGGTCGACGGGGATAGTAGCGCCGTAAAACCCATTTCTCAACGAGGATTTTTTTTTATTTTTTATTATATGTGCCTTGCTACAAAACTGATAGTTTCTGGTTGCACAATTATATGTATGTATGTATACTGAAGATGTCGTCTGGTGTACGAGTGTGTGACAAATTTTGAATTACGACGGAATCAACGTACACTGGCACTCAAAGTCTGATTTCATGATCAAAATTTACACTGATTTCAATAATATGATATCAACAATATGTTGGTACAACTTCACATACGGCCTTATGGTCCTAAATAAAACATCGTCTGGGCTACTGTAACCCAAGACCTAAAATAAAATACACGAATCAAATGCTAAATACTTTTAAATGAAATATAGAATTGATTTTTCTTTATTTTCCTTTAGGTAAACGATTATGCTAGAATCGAAATATCGCTTATCCACAAATACGTTGACAGATCATTAACGGCACAGGCGCTTATTCGCTCAAACCGTCAAAGGCAAGCTCGGCTCATTCTGTCATTTACTTGCGTATCGCATTCAGTATTCATTCGAGTTTATGCATCGTTGTTCGAATAATATCTATTTGCTAATCGATTAACGAAATAAAATGTACCCACTTTGTGTCGTAAAGTGTGTGTGGTGTTTGTTGTTGTGTAAGATACTGCGGTAAGATACTTCGGCGTATTGCTAACGGTCTTCGTGGTGGAAGCATTACTAGGAAATTTACCCAGTAACACGGGACACCACCCAAGCCCTTGCCACTTGTTGTAATGATCTATGTTTAATGAATAAATACATTCTTTTTATTTTTTTTTATTTCTAGAGATACGTAGTTTTGTGTTTTTCAAGAGACAACTCTAATACTTCTGAAGTGTCGTGAAGAAATTTCATATACATAAGTGTAATCTATCCAAAGCTAGTTATTGAGAAGTATTTCATATAAACGATTAGATAGAGGAATGAGGACCGTTCTGGTACATTTTCTGATTGAGACCGACGTGAGCCTCTTTTCTTTTTATTTATAATTTTTTTGTGTAAATGTATGTATGAAAATAACCATTGGAAGAAAAACATTCTATCTAGGCGGGTCGACTTTAGCGAGAATAATTTCATATGTAATTTAATAGAATCCCTACTTCGAATGATCAGATTCTTTTTAAAAACATTGTATTAGTTAACAGAAGGAGATGGTTTAATAGATTTTAAGAAGCAAGCTTTCCGAACAATCGCCAAACAACTAAACACTGCATCGACTAATTCGCACTTAAACAGTCTTGGACGCGAGTGTTGTCAGTTTCTTCAAATCCTATATCCAAGAATCTTTGTCTTTTAATACCTCTCCGTGAAGAAACTTACTAAAAGATGATTAGTTTTCAACATACAAAAATGTGTCATGCTTGATGCTAATGGTGTATGTTCGATCTCGGATTGATTCCGACGTGTTTTGACTGTCTATTTATTTCAAATACAATTTTTAAATATCCCTTACAATGTCTTATCTGGCACAGTCTACTTTGGTCGGGATAATTGCATCATAACATAGAGCATACGAAAGTTAAGATGAAGAAGCTAATCCACAATCTACCACAAAGTATCATACTTTATTGACTATTGCTTATCGATGAATGAGAAAAACAAAAGGAATGGGCATTGTGCTCAATATTTAAAAAAGAACGAATAACAAAACAATACATATTGAAACTAAGCAAGCTATTTCCGACCACAGCAGGCAAATCTACTAATTAAAAGGTCACTTAACGGTGTTTGATTGAGAATGATATCGAATTATTTTATAGACTTCATTAAACGACATGTTACAATCAATTCATAATGGCTTCTAATTTGGCGCCGGGCTATTGTTCCAGCTCATAAAATTTTAATTTCTACGCCAGAACTGGTATTGTAACATCAATTGTACCCATGTTAAAAGAATGACTATAAAATTACTAATAAAAGTGTGCATTTTAAAATTAAACAATAAAATGTTGAATATAACTATTTAAATACCGAACGAATTTATAATTAAATTGTCGTCTGTCAATGATACAGACGACTTTCTACATAATTTTGGATCTCATACATTAAAAAAACTTTATGCTTCAATCTAATAAAAGAAAAAAAACAGTCTGATGCACCAAAATCAAAACAAAGCTTTGATATGAGCAATATACCTACGCCCTAAATAGTATTTAAAAGCTAACAAAGATTATCTATTCCATGCTTGACCTAGATCAACATCTTTCTCAATTATAATGTTAGAGCTATATTACATACATATGAATTGTATAGTTACCGATAGAAAACGATGTGGACGTCACCTTAGTGTTAATATACTGTTTGCTTTCCAATTCCCATTTTAAACTGTATCTCTGAACACATGGCCAACTCAATTCCCTCGTTCTCAATTCATTTAGCTCGCGCCATCTGCCCGCGAATCGATAGAACAGCACAAAAGGTGACAAAAAGGACGCGAACAATATGTAAAACAGAAAACGCAAGAACAAAATATAACTCATCTCACTCAGCCGACGGACGAGTTGGTCGTTTTTCTGCGCGCTATCTTCATATCCGGACATGGTGAAAACCTCCCTCGGATGCTACGGCTTGCGTTACCCACTGTCACACTGTACGGCGAGAAGCGATAGGCGAACAACGAATACGGTGTGACAGCTATCCTCCAATCCACATTTTTATACCTAAAATATATGTACGCTAGTGCTTCGGATTTGCACTATGTAAGTAACAAAAAAAATTACTTCACGCCTGTAATCCCCGAAGAGGTAGGCAGTGGAATGTAGAACATTCCCACGTTTCACCAATTACTTTTTAAGTCCCATGATGGAATAGGTGGTGAGCCTATTGCCATATACTGGGCACATGTGCAGAATCCGAGCCACCAATAGCCACCACAAAAATAAAGTTAAAAAAATATTTAAAAAACAAATAAAGTTAATGTTGAGTCGTCGTTTTATAAATGACTTCTTTTTTAACTATTGAGGGTCGTTCATAACTTTTACACAGTGGAACAAGTTCCTATTCAAGGTTTTCGTTACAGGATATCAAAATCCAGCGAAGGCGCTTCACGTAAACGCAAACGGTGGGGAAACAGCTTTGCGGTATACGTGTTGTCTTTATCTGAAGACTATAAACAGTCTTGACAGGGGGTGCGTTCGACACATTCGCTCGAAATGTTGCAGTTTATCGAAAAATGAGAAAAAGAATGCGGACAAGAGTTTAATGAAAGCGACGCCGGCGTATTCTGAGACACACACGTACCACAGTTTGTTGAATGAATACACCATGATTGTGAACTTGAGCGCTGCCTTTAAATGCATTTTTAAATTTTTAAAGTACCTATTCATTAGTTATGTTACATGTAATTCAACCAAATGTAAATTTTCCCAAATCTAGTACGATGATTTCATGTCCGACTTAGGTCAGGATTTATCAGATACATAGTCGTAGTATACAATCCATTCGAAATATAGGTCTGTACTTATTTAAAAATCTATGTACAGTGTGCCTGGTTAAAATTATTTTTTACAATGCACAGCATACTTAGCATAAAATTAAAGAAGAAACACAAAATTCCCTATCACACACAGTCACACGTCCATCTTCACTCGACATGGTATGCGATTTTATTTTGCTCCCAGAAGCAAACTCCGATAAGGCTCGCTTAGCGGAGAATTACAAAACTCATTCAAATCTAAGCAATCGATACCCATCTCGAGTGTATCAGATAGACGTATGGGCAGAATGAAGCTCGTATCGCAATAAGAAATTGCATTTCAAACCCGTTATCTCCGATAGCGGACGTACCTGCCTGCGATGGAGGCGATACTCGCACTCGATCCGTGGTCTATTATGAATTTGGCCAAAGATATCTTCGTCCGATGCTTTCGACGTTCACTAAAAAGATTGACAATAGCCACATAAATAGAACAACTATATAATGTTCTACATTCACATGACCATTCTATTTTCATAGCTACCTACCAAATTCAAACTATCTAGGCAAATTTGGATGAATCTATTCATTTAATGCTTCTATCTAGTATGTGGGAGGTGAATAATAAAATACGTTCTAGAAAAAGGAGTAAACAAAAATTGAAAACAAAAAGTTAAACAGGTGAAAATAGCAGTCAAAACGAATTTGTAATGAAAAACCGCACGCTAGCAATTGCATCGTTTTAATTCACTGGCGGCTGGTGTATTACATTACTGGTACATACAACCCGCGAATTATCATCGATTCGGATCCGTAACGCACTCCTCCGTCTCATTAAAACGCATCCTAACGCTGTATCAACGCAATTACAATCAAGGTGGTGGACCTCACACGCGGTTAATTAACAGCTGTCGATATTGGAGGGGCAAAAAATAAAGGGCAGTTCGGTATCAGAGATAACGCGACGCACGATATCTGCGTTCGCGGCGTCTCTTAATGAAGAAATGCAAATTGTGCGCGCCCACGCACGCGGTGCGTTTGAAACACTGAATCGTGACGCGCTTCTGAATATCCTCACCATCATGCTCGGCTCCATGCGGCCTTACAAGTGCGTCTTTATCGTGTTGCGATAACGTACTAGGTGGCATCTTGAAATTCGAGATTCTTGCAGCCACCGAGCTGCACTTTTGTGATAACGATGATTATATATGCAAAATTTATGTTTCGACCTCTATCTACGAGTACGGTGTCTATTTTGAGGATTCAGGTTCTGGAATATTTCTTCGGTTATATCTGACAAAGTAGCAGTTTCTAAGATTTTATTGACTCGAAGAATTCGAACACGAACAGGGTCCACCGGAAAATGCAAATTTTGTTTACCTACTCACACGCGAGAGTCAAACAAAATTATTCAAATACATTTTTCACTTTATCACTAAACAGTAAAGTAATGTAATGTAAAACACGTGCCGCTATTATTTATTTCAAATTATATAATATTAATTCTTCTACAAAGGCAGAACTAAGCGAAGACTCATTAACATTAAAATTCCCAAACCATACAGGACATGACAATAAGAGCATTAGTATCACAGTCACACAATGTTTTCATTCAACACATGTCCACTACACGTTGTATAGGTACTGAGTATGAGCATACAACAATAACAATAAGCACATCAGGTCTGTAAGGATAAAGATATTTGGCTCTCGGTGCCTTTTCCTCCACTAAGGGATCGGGCGTGATGATAAAATGATAAATATTCGAAATGACGGCACAGCTCCCACCGGCACGGCAGTGTTACGCTACAATGACCGCGCATTGCGTCAAGCAGGAACAAACACTTGCGTAGGTGCATCGCGTGACACAATGCAAATGTAAGACCACCAGGTGAAGAAAACAGTCGATAATTGATGTGTCGTTGTTTGATAAATTAATGATGCACCACACGAACAGACGACACGATCTTAAGTAAGTAGCTCTAGTGCAATCTAATTAATAGCAACAATAATGATTGTTTGGGGGACAGCTCATATTAAACTATCTAATGCTAAAATTAGTAAAGACGCCAGTTTAGGTAAGTAAGTACTTCTAGTGAAAACTAATTAATTGTAGCAATAATGATTGTCGGGGGGTTAGCTCATGTTAAACTATCTGATTCCAGAATACGGGCATGTAAAGGCTATGATATGTCGAGCAAAGAGCTGATCAATATGCGTTGACAAACTTCTGATCGCATACTTATGTATGTAATTTATTTAACACCTAAATACAAAACAGACAATCGTGCTGATTATACAAATATGCCCTGAATTGATATCGAACCTATAACCTTCGGCTTAGTGGTCCGAGTCACTAACCGTTGAAGAAACAAACAAAAAAATCCAACTATTCTTTGCCTTTTTGTTATCAGGTATTCTATTAACATCGCACGCTGTGACAAGACTGCTTCCAGCTTGCAATTATTTTCGGGTAGAGTATTTATAATCAAGAAGATATGTATTTAAGTCATTAAAATTTAAGTGGGTCTAAACTTTTCGAATTTGATCACAAACGTGCATAAGTACGAAAAGTCGTACCATAGTCTGCATAGCTGAATACAACACCTCAAACTGTAATACAAAAGTATTGCTCCTTAGAAGCAGAAAACGTTTGTATGTAGAAGTGGTCCTCTGTAACCCAGGACAGGCCCTGTTATCTCTTTGGACATACAAATAGTATATTCATTAGCAACTTACATAATTCAATTTAGGATAGAACTCGATGGGTACACTGAAGTGGAGAATGAAAAAGAGTTAAGAACAAAATGATCAAGTCAAACCGTCGATACGCAGTAACTGAAGCTGCGTTATTACGTTTTGACGCCGCGATGTGACGCCATCGGTGTGCTGATATTAGATCTGCATCTGCAAGACGGAGCCTGTACCGTGACGCAATATAGCTCAACAAGCTTCAAGACGGAAGACACGCTATGAGTTGGAAAGTAGGAGATCTACAAGATTTAGTACATAGTATTAAGTAAAGTTGACGATAGTTGCGGACAGAACATAATAAAAAAACATTAATTCACGTTTAAAATATCAAACTGCAAGGTGAGTGGTCACCGTCGTGCATAAGCGGACCTTAACATTCTGCGGTGTCTCAGCTTTTCTATATAGAGAACTTCATTGCGCATCACTATAATATACTGAATATCACATAAAGGCATTAAATTTATTGATTGAACTAAATATTAAATGTTCTTTTACTAAGTTATTTAGAAAATCTTTGAGATCTACATATATCGCTGTGACATCAGCAGTATCGCCTGACATATTGCCATGGACGCGAATAGGCTATTATACTTTAGTAGATAGTTGCTGAGTACATTAACTTATATCACAATATTGTAGCGTAGGCATGACATTGAAGAAATACTTAATTTTACGTAAATTTCTTCAGTTCCTAGGTAGAATATACAATACAAGAGTCAGTGCACTGTGTACCGCAAGTGGCTGATCGCCCTAATATGGGTTCAACAGAGCATGTTTTACGACTCGTAATTACAGAGCGATTGAAACATTCGCCGTGAGACAGCTTCGGCTGGCAGCGGTCGAGTGTTGGTTCCGTGGTGGAGAAGGGTATGTATCCACTAACTAGGGAGAACATGTGTAACTTTCCTTCAGCGAATCAAATTAAAATAATATGACGGACAAGATCTAAAAAAATATATAAAATTTTGTTTACACGAGCAATGATTGGTATCTGTTCGAGAGTGACCGTTTCAGTTTTTGGTTAAAGAATTTTCATTCTTCTATAAACATATTTACATTTTTATTACTAAGTACTTGCTACAACTTATGCCGTATGTGGACTCGACAGTAAATACGTCAATCAATTCACATTTTATTGTGCAATGTTAACGTTCAAACTGCACTATTATTTTCCTTGCAGAATTGAGCAAATCTTACGGAACCCAAACTTTTACGACTTAGATAAAAAACGGTTAATTAGAAACATCACTCCCATTAATTATTTCACGTGCATTGTCACGCGAGTCGTTAGAAGCATTCATCTTCAGAAAGTAACGAAATTGTTAAATGCTGATACTTTCTATTTTATCCATCGGGAAATCATTCAATACTTTTGTATAGGATCTGAACATCTAATATAGAAACTGAAGACAGTTCCTTCATCCAGAGTTAGCTACCACAAATCAGCGAATACGATACATATGTACGTATACATTCATAGAACATATACAGCGGATTCTGCCATAAAGGATGCAGACGTGTAAACAATACAAAATACAAACACTACATAAGACGTATTAATAAGGAATACACAAGAAGTATTCCTTAATCTTTGCCTCCTCTTTATAGCTCTTCGTTGTAAAGTCGATAACGCTTAAAGAGCTCCGTTGCAGGGAAAGTGGACAACGTACATTTTACCATCATACACCATATTCCTCAACTGATCTAAAGTGATGTTAGCTTAATATACCTACACAAAATGAATACTAGACAATCTATAATAAATTTAATAGTAAGTACATACGTTTTCAGGGCGGTCTGAGGAAGAAATTTCATTACTTTGTTTTCTTACATTGACTTAATTATCTATATTAACGTATATTTGGTTTCACCGTAACTATTGAGATAACAGACAAAGAAACATAAATGTAAAAAAAAAATATCATTAAAACTAGGACACAAACATTGAAAAAGAATAATTATTGGGCACAGACTCTCAACTACGATGAGTACTATAGAGTAAAAGAGAAAGCAAAAAGAGAATTATCGAAAGGAATTATGATCCGAGTGATGGGCATTCGATCATCTCCGGATTCCTCAGTTCTCATTATAAGTTCCCTCTTCCGGACAATGGTCCCGGACAAAGCGGACCAAAATCTGCGTTAGCTATCGCCGATTAACGATTTCTTTGTCGTCCCAACAACAATGGACCTCAATGGAGTTTGGAGGATGTATTGCCCCGTTTCTGAAATGACCCATTCGAAATGAATATTCCGATTGTGTTTTAAATTTGCTTCGATTGTGTCGTAAACAAAGCGCTTTCATTTAATCAGTAGTGTTTTTAATCGAAATTTAAAAAAAAAACGTTATAATCTACATATCCCGGTATGCTAGGCCTAATTTGATGATAATAATAACAATAATATCTTGGAATCTCTTGGAATCAACATAAACGGCCCAACCCGTCCAAACTAATCATCAAAAGTGCTTGTGTTACGATAAATAATCATACAGCTTATAAACTTCATTACAAATATTTATGCTCCTGACACAAATATCTATTTAGGGTGGAAACTCCGAATTGAACTTATTCGATAACATTTGCTGGATGAAAAAGAATTCCACCAAAATATTCGCAAATGCAATAAACCTTATAAGAACTTAAAAGCTTATTAATCATTGAAAGAAAATAATTTTGATGATAATGGTGATGATTAAAAACAAACATTACAACTACAATAAAGACATTTACATTATGGAAATAGATCAAGCTGTTGGTACACACCGCGACAAATTGAAATCAATCTGAATCAATTTTAGCGCCCCAAAATCAGACAATGCTGTCTAGGTTAATCGATTCGCCCGTGTAGGTGACCTGATCTTTTAAAGAATCCCTTGTATTTTTACATGACCTCAACGTTCAGCTAACGGATAATTTAAAAAATAGTTTGTTAAATAAAATTATTTAATATGAATTTTTTTTTTGCAAAAGACGAAAGCATTTATAATACGCGCTTTTTTATGTGCGTTTTAGCCTTTAAATTAGTTATTTATTTAAACTAGCTTTTAGTCGCAAACTCATTTGATGGGAAGAGAAAATTTATCTGTGACGTTATGTCTACGTTCCACTATGGACAAAAACCTATTGTCAAACATCGGGTGCATATCCAAACTTCGAGACTGGGAATTTCATGTTAGAAAAATCGAACCGTACCTGGGGATCGAACCCAGGACCTCGCGATCAGTAATCACGGTTGCAAGCTTTTCAAGCATTCTGTTTCTATAAAAATAACCCGCTGTTCATATTTATGCAAATTAGATTTATTTACATAACATAACTATTGTATAGCGTAATCACTCAAGTCAACGTTCAATCCGATCGCAACAAGTGCGTCTCTCTAGCAGGTAGATCGGTACAGCTCCGCCGATTTGTACGATTCAGCCTATTTGTACAATTCCGTTCCTTTGATTTACCGGCACGGCACCAGCTGGCATAAAAGTCAACCGACAATTACACGCAGAACCGTATTAGACATTAATTCAAAGCTCTGACTCGCAATACGATGTCGTTTGATTCATGCGTGCGCTCAACTTTCGTGACAACGAGTAAGGGTCCCATCACACCAGTGAGAGCGAAGCGAATGAGCCTTGTATGCTCCACATGTAAACCGGGTAGTTTAACACTTATGTTTAGCCTAAAGACGTTTTTCTTTACTAGTCTGTTAATTCGGAACACTAAAATATGTAAAAATTGTTTTTATTTACATTCTGCTTCAACTGTACCCGGAATGTCTGTTACTGTTGAGCGGAAAGAATTTCGTGTTCGCTATCAGTGTGTAAAAAGCCTTAGGACAAAGCGTCTACAAATTAGATGCTTGAAAAGTGACTTAAGTTACCAGCAAATAGATTACAAATTCGATTGATGGTAAATTTGTTCGAAACGAGCGAATGATACCAATTGTCTTTGTCATAGATTAAATTGATTTATGAGACAGCGGTCCGTCCGTCACACGTTTCTCGGTAACGATCGTAAAGCTCGTCACCGGGTCGTGTGCGTGTCGTTTCGTTCGTCGTGAGCTTTACGTGCCCCCGAGATGCGACTATAAATCGCAGTTGATTTACAGTCGCGGATCTGCGACATGCTTCCTCGTCGCGGGAAATTACTTTCAGACGCACGCTACACACATTTCAGTAGATGCTTGAGTCGGCATAGAAAATTTAAACTTTTTATAACAATTCATATTGACACCGCAGCTTTATATATTATTGTATCTGTCTGTGCCGTGGTTAGCGATCCTGACCGCGAAATCGGAGGTTACGGATTTCGTTTTCAACTAGGTCGAATATTTGTGTGTTAAGCATGTGTGCGCGCTCTGAGGCTGGATATAAATACAATATGAATTTAGAAATTATATTGTGAGTATATTTATGAGTTTTCTTATTACCATAAAGCAGACACTGCCTACTCTAGAGACCTTTGACCGCTGTCATTGTATACTGCTTTGGTTTGGTTAACTAGGTCAAATAAGACTCATGCAATACAGCAAATTACTGCTTACATAGTAAATAAAGATTCAAGACCACCAATCTTAAACACAAAATTGATCGTAGAAACTCCAAAATATTCTACCTAAATTCGAGCTGAATTGTTACGTAAATTGGTACGAGTAGTGTGTTGTCGAATTCCCTCACAATGTCGCTCTTCCCTTAAACAGGTCCACCTCAAAAGACAGATACAAGGCCGCACGATTAACAGAGCTACTCACATTGACAGCGAGGCTACATTGGTATTAGTCTCCTAGGAGCCGAAATAGCTCAACTAATATAAGAGGGAGAGA
>DWFO01001091.1:0-16966 GCA_018246595.1 Mimoniades nurscia nurscia | reverse complement strand
CGTCGAGCATCCTTTACAAAGAAAACATAGCTTTTTGTTTCTATACTATTACACTAAATTAAAGGTATTTAAGTCATAAAGTACCTACTTAAAATATTGGCAACAGAGTACAAGACACATGTTATTTAAAAGATTGCATGGAGTTCTACTATTGTTTAGAGATAATAAATAGATTAATGAGCGTTGAATGGATCGATCGCATCCGTCGTTGCCCTTAGGTAAAATTAAAGTTTAATTCACAATAACAGTTGCTTGAAACAATCGCGCGCCGACGGGATCCGCGGCGCTCTTGCGTGAAATTAGTGGAAATTTCGTACACTCACAGCAAAAAGCAAACATTTAATGAGACATAAAGTACAAAAAGTAATCAGGGCGTTCGGCGATCAATAGAACGACGCCTTCGCCGCTCGTCTGTGGCTAAAGCCTGCTCACTTGTGTCCAATTGTTCAGCAATACCGTAAGTGGTAATTCCATAAGAATTCATTTCATGCAATATTCCCAAGAAAAACTAGTTGATGTTTTATATGTACATATAAGCTGCCAGCAGAAGAGCAGTCGGTAAGCAATCGTTGCTATCGTTGGAGAAATGTCAAGTTGGTAGATATTGTAAGTTCAATATAATTAGATATTAAAGGATAATTCCATAATCTTCATTGTCGGCGTTTATGTAACTTCAGGCCCGTAATCCCGGGTAGAGGCTCGGAGTTCGAACATGTGCCCCTCTGGGCACATGTTCGGTAGTGGGCCTATGCCCATACTCTGTATGCGCATAGGCCCACTACCGTAAACGTAACTGATAGAACGTGGGACTCTGCTCTGTTTACCTTTTTGGGGTTTACAGGTATGATGATACGTTTGAAATGAACGTTATTAGGTTTATATGTGTAAAATAATGTATGTTTCAATTTCATTCTTAATTATATAAGCGTGTAGCTCTTCAATAAAGTTTAATTGTACGTTGGACCACTTAGAATGTAAGTCAGTCTAATATAACTAAATATATACCAAAAAAAAATCTTTTATAAAGCAAATTATTACCTGTGTTTATTCCATTCGATGTGGTGAACCAGTTGTTATTCATTAATTATTACTTCTTTTATAATTTTAACATTCCAGCCGATTTTAGTAAATAACAATTTATTGTAACTGCAAACTAAAACTACGTACCTACTTAGTAAGTAGTACTTCAACACGTGAATGTGCATGCATGTATGTACATATGCATCAACGATTTTTAGCACTGTGGAAACCTTAACACTAAATAGAAATATGTAACCTTGACACAGTCTCATTTACAAAATTAGATAACCACCTTCACAAAGACACTAACAAAACAATATGCTTCGTTTACACTACTGCAATACAATTATGTATACAATTATACATTACAATACAATACGATTTATTTATTAGATACATCATTCATCCGGTGCCGTATCGTTATAGCAAATTAAGACGCTGCTGTGGTTTGTGGTTTGTGTGATTTGAATTTTTGTCAGAATTTACGATGTTTGTGACATTTTGTTTTCATAGATGAGCATAGCATGTTGTTTGCCTTAAAAAAATAACACTAACACATCATTTTTAAGATCATATTGCCAATTAGCTTTCATCTCATTTAAGCTATTCATATGCCCGCCACAGTAATTCAACTGGCGGTATACCTACATATAAGTATTGAAATCATTTCATTAAAATATATTATTTATCAATCATGCGGAATTTTAACTGTTTTAAGGAAAAGTTCGTTGAAAAAATTAGCCTATATGAAAAAAAAAAACATTAATTAATTATTTCATTAGGCTCCCGCAATCTCCCGCTGATACGAAGGTTTTAAATAAAATCATAATTATAACAATGCATTATATTCATTGTTCATATGAAAAGTAGATAATTGGTAATTATTCTTATAATTTACCAAATAACAATTTCTAATGAATAAAATTATTTAAATTTGAATTTTAGAAGGCACAGCTTTGCGCTTCCCGTATCGTTAGTATAGGCTACAATTGCGTTGAAGTCTAATGTTAGGAATTACTACAATATTAACCCATAATATTAATAAAATCTCGTGTTTTTGAAAGGATAATGTGAGTTTCTTATAGTTGTCTCTCAACATTCATAATTCCCAGTGCACCAAGATATATTGCAAAAGTAGGTATAACTTTTTAAAAAGAAGTTATTATATGAATCTTTACTTATTAAATGCAAACCGTAGCAATTAAAACCAGCTATGTTTATTTTCAATCTTGGCATTTGTTACAATAATTACATTTCTGGTTACTTCTTAAAATAAATTGAGCCAAACTTATATGTATATGTCTGAAGCCGACTGGACTGACTCTTTGGTCTTGTGGATGTAAACACGTCTGTTGATCGAAAAGTCCTGGTTTCATATCTCGGAGCGATTACTATAATAATAATAATAATATTTATTTATTTCCAAAAACAAAGTATTATAAAACTATTATAAAACATGGATTATAAAACTCATGAACAGTGATCACAGAGACATGTTGTCGCTTTGGTTGAACTCTGATTTTGTTGAACTATTCGATTTTTATAACTTAGAATTTCTAGTTAAAATTTCAAGCCCGGAATTTCAAGTTAGAAAATCAAATAATATCCGACCCGAGGACTTCTCGATCAGTCCCGCTTTCAGCCACTTGAACAACGACATATGCATACTTTCATTTTAAAGACAGGCATTATTAGTAACTAATGAATAAAGATAGCAGTGACAGCTTAGTAGCATACAATTCAGTGATTCATCTGAAACCGGTTCATAACGTACACGGCAAGATTATTAAATAATTCTTAAGTAAGGTCGCTTTATTTCCTCAATGTTTCCTCATACATCCCGTAATAAATGTGAATTTTGGCCAACATGGAGCAATGTGTTAAGTAAATGCGAAGTTAATATATAGGTACCAAATGTTGTGATAACTTTAAAACAATACAAAGTTACTTAACTACCTTAACAACAGTTATTTTAAACCACGAGTCTGCTTGTATTGTAAAACTAAAACCAAGTAGGTATGCATCTTATAACATTTAGGATTTTAAAGAGGCCTAATGTGATTGGTAAATAAATATGGTTAAGAATACATCCCCTGACCCTATACCGAGACAGAGGATACTGTTAGAGGTGACTAAACCCAGCGGGGGCTCCATTCTTAGGCACGTCTAAATGCCCTAGCCGTTTACGGGCAGCAGCGTGAGCAGTATGAGTTGTGCTCTGTGATCAACACCTTGGCAAAAACCCCTCACGAAAGGCCTATGTCCAAAGATGACTTGCCTGTTGATGATGTAGTTGACATTTAAAGGTGCCATCTAAACGTCTAAAATCTATTAGGCTCTTTTCAAATACATTGAATCGATAATAAAATACATGTTTTGATCTTATGTAAAATGGAAATTCTAGTAGTGGCTCGGAGTCTGTATTTGTGCCCGGTGTGTAATAATAGTTTACATCCCTAAAGGTTACACCCCTATTTCATGGTGAGAAGTAAACGCATCTGGTGAAACATGGGGGTTCACTCCTCTGTTTACCTCTTCTTGGATTACAGGCGGATTTAAAATAAAACTATCGTACCTTTCAATACTATTTTTAAGATTTCACTTATTTTATAACAATAAAATGCTCGGCAAACACGAAATAATTTAAATGTAATATACTTATTGAAATGTCTAAATCTGTTCTGCTCCGGTCTCCTAGACTATCTCTTTAAAATACTTACTTCTGATAATTTATATTTAGAAAAAGGTGGCTTTTAAAGAGGAGTCAAATATGATCTTGAAATTGCCTCTTGGATTTTTTAAGTAATCTTCACTATGAAATTCGTGCATTTTATTGACAACTGAATATTTTATATAAATGCCGTATAAATTTATTAATTCATGGAAGTACAATATAGATAACAACATATTTATTAAATTAGTATCAATTAATTAATACTAATTTATTAATTAATTTGAAGACAATACATATTTAATAATTAATTCGGTTTCAGTTGCTGTACAAATATTTTTCACTTCTTGTTATGAAAATCCTAAATTTTCAGAAATTGGGACGTTTTCGATTTCACTTTCTTCTTTGATATGAAGTTTTACTAAGCTTCACGTTATCGAAAATTGTCGACAAAAAATGTTTTTTTTTAACAAAACGTAATATCACACCTATATTTCCCTGAATAAGTAAGCAGAGAAGTGTAACACTTCCATGGGTCTAGTTATTTATAATTCGGATTCACTAAGCTAAATATTTGACGGCGGCTGAAAAGCTACAATGTGTGACCGATTGCTGAGCGCGGGACTCACAAAACTAAAAGCCTGGAGCACATTCTATTTAGTGTTTCAGTGCAGATCAGTGAAAATACATTGCAAAATCGTTGTTATCTAGCTATGGTTTTGAAATAATTTATGAAGCTTGGAAGTAGTTGTGGAAAATTGGTACTTGTTTTTAATAATATTATTAGTTACGATACTGTATTACACGTATATGTATTGTTATATAAACTACAGGTAACGCCATCTAGTGGCCATGGTTGTAAGATAATGCCCGCAAATTTTCAACCGTCGTGTAACGGACCGACACGAAGACTTATGTGCATAATACACGTCACAAGTAAGTCGCTTGTACCGTTAGCTACGCAGTGTGAAATGTTATGCAAATGTCGAGAACACGAGCCACGTGGGCCGCAGTGAGGTGGCGGGGAAATGCCTGAGCAAATAAGCGGGCGTTGCTTTTCCGCGGAAATCCCTGTGGAATCCCACTGTTATCGACACATTGATATGCCTAGAGAAAATATTTCCGACCTGAATACTTTTGGTTTTTATAAAAAGTGGTAATTAGTTGGTACTAGTTCATTTTTTGAACAGTTAGGTGAAATTATAAGTACCTGTTATATTAATTTATTCATTTCCGGGATCAAAAAAAACTGATGGAACATATTTTACTTCCTTTATTGACAGCCTTGTTGGTTGTGTTGGTTGCAAGTGCGACTGCCGATCGAGAGGTCCTGGGTTTAATTCCCGGGTCGGGCACTACTAAATGTTTCTAAAATAAATTTTCTAGTAGGGGCTCGGAGTCTGGATATGTGCCTGGTATATGGCAATAGGCTCACCACCTATTCCATAGTGGGACGTAAATGTAACTGGTGAAACGTGACAGTGTTCTACATTCCTATGCCTACCTCTTCGGGGATTATAGGCGTAATGTTAGGTAGAACATATTCTGTTTCATTAAGTTCCATTTGAATAGAACTCGCGAACACATTTAACGTATTGTGAAGAATTGAAATGAGTTAATTATGCATAACACTGACTTTTGTTAAATAAATAAGTAGGTATAAGCTTGTGTTTGGGTAAGAACTCAATTGAGGATAAATGAGGGAACAAGCTAATTTAGATAGTTACTAGTTTACTCTTACCAGACTATAAGATTTAAGGTAAATTGTATTAATGTTTTTTCTATCCACGCGAATTATATAACAGTATGTTAAATTATTATATTATAGCACAACTTAACTTATAAAATTTATATTTAATTGACATCTATTGAACATATTTCAAACTAATTACACTTATAGCATCGCTAGATGGCGCAGTTTTATAGTTCTTTTTGGGTCTATGCAAAATATTTTGTACTATAATTACTATATTTCTCCAGTTCCTATATAGGGTAGGCAGGATAGAGATCACCAATATACTTATAGGGTTATATGAAACGAAATTTAAATGAATCATTCAAAATCTTTTTTTCACGACGGTTATTGAAACAATTGATCCATATAATACTTTTAATGTAAATTGTATTAAAATAATTATAATAGGTCTTACAGAGATTTATACATATCAATAAGAACCTTTAATAAATTGTAATGATAATTACGAGCTCTTTACTCAATATCATTAAATTGATCAATTGTACTTACACTCTAAGATATATAGTAATATTTGTATATTTAATTGTGCTTGTATGTAAATATCTCGTAGTCTCGTACGGTGAAGTTATAGTCAGGCGCTAAAGAGGCTGGAGACAGCGAATCGCCGTATGAGTGTAGATTACTGAAACAGGAAATATGTGATATTTATAAAAATAAAATTGTGGATTTAATGAGTATTAAAGTATTTTCAGTATTGGAATGGATGGAGATGAACTTTATTTGGTCCACGTTATGCAGTTTCTTGCGATATTTGTCTCTTAATAAATAACAAGAACAATCACACAGCTGATTCAGCTGTGAATTCCAAAGATACATTGGTGTTATGAATACAGCGCCATCTGTTAACGAGTAGTCATACTCATGATTTATTCACGATACTAAAATACTAGTATACAAACTTATTACGATTAAAAATAAAAGGCGTTCTTTTTGAAATTACCTGTAACTGTCGCTGTTTGTATTACAGTTATTGGATATTAGAAGATCAGCGCCGGCACCGAAAATTGGACCACAACTAGAACAGAAACAGAACAGTACTTGATGCTTACTATAATACTAAATAATCAAAAAGTGCATAACGGGTTTTTTTAAATTAAGTAACAATAAATTGATGTACATATGTAAATCGTCAACAATATATCTATTCATATCACTCTTTAATGTTTCTCAATTTAACAGGTCGCTATGGTTGTGGCATGTGCACACGCGTAGTCCCGGTGGTAGGAGGGAGGCTCACTCGGGGTGGTAGCAGAGCGCGAAGGCCTTCTTGACGAGCGGGTAGCGCGCGGGCGGGTCGGCCAGCGCGAAGAGCGCGGCGCGCTCGGCCGGCACGTAGCCGCCGGCGCCGCCCGCGGCCCAGCCCGCGTCGCAGTGCCCGCCCAGCGGCGCGCCGCGCGACGGCTGCGCACGCACACCTCACCATTATGCACCATTTATTTGGACAATCCATGACAATAATTGTCATTTTCGACTACGACCCGATTTCATTTGTTCTCGACGTGTTCTTTCCGGTTGGAAAATTCTGCTTGAAAACATCTTCATGAGAGACAAACGATATCTACATATGTATATAATAATGTATATCATAATGTACGTTTCGCTTTAATATTTTTCTGTGCATTGAACCATTAAAGTAAGTAAATTAATAATCAAAAGAAAACCGCTTTAACGTATTTTGTAAAATAAATAAATAAATTAAATATTTCAATTCATTAAATTAGCAAAGCGTTAATTCCCTCGCTTTGCTGATACTGATGCGTAAGATACCTGCACGAGCAGTAAGACGGGTGCGATGCCGTCGCAATGCGAGTGGAAGGCCTGCGCTGAAAACCCATGTGTGGACGCGCGGAACACCAGCCGCCACGACTGCTTCGGGGTACCGCACCTGCCACCGCACGTCAACAAACATATTCACAAACGTGCTATTTGAAACAGTTTATTTAGTAATTAACATAAAATCACTCCTATAATCCGCGAAGAGGTAGGCAGAGGAGTGCAGTGCACTCCCACGTTTCACTGGTTATGTTATGGGTTCTATCATGGAATAGGCAGTATGCCAATTGTCATACACCGGGATATTTATAGTACTTGCGGAGTTATAATATAGCTGGGACCTTGAGTTGTATATAAAAAGTTCTATATAAGAGCAATAAAAAAGTAAATGAATCGATAAATTTATTACTAATCAAACACCTAAAGGATCAAATAAAGAAAAATGCTAAGGTACGACCAAATTTAGATCATTTTATTTATAACATTTTCACCTAAATTACTCCTTGAAAAGGCCTCTACCATCCAATCAAAGTTTACTCAAAATGTGATCATCCACATCAGATATTAAATTTTAAACTACTACCATTAACCATTCTAATTCTGAAAAATAATTCTAAGAACACTTGATTTGATTGTGGTAATGTAATACAAAACATGAGGTTGACAAAGTAAGACATTGGTAGACGATTAAATATCAGCGTTCAATAATTGCTAACTAGTAGTGTTCGGGCAGCCGGTGTCGCCAATTGAATACAGAAATTGAAATTTACAACAATAAAACATAATATCTACTAGTACGATGGTTTAAAAAACAAGCATTTATGGCAAGGAACCCTCACATCCACGTGTGCCATAAGGTGCCTAAGAATATCGATATAAAGGCTCCATGAAATGCACCTAAGCATTTAAAGACAAAGTTATATTTGGAATTATAATTCATTGCAAATTATTATCTAAATAAAAATATCTCGGGACATCTCCACACACGGCCATCTGATCCCAAACTAAGCGCCAGGAGAGCTTGTGGTGTGGTAACCAGATGGCTGATAAACTACATACAAATATACATGTAAATATATACTTAAATAAATATATTTTTTTATATTATTTTTCACACCCAAACACAGAACAAATACTGGTGCTCATGACACAAATATTTAATATGTTGTGTATATTTATTTACCAATTATTAATGACAGATTGGAAGGCGCTTTTGTCTTGCTGCAGTATCACGGATCCCGCGAACATGTTTACGGCCAACCTGTAATAGAAAATCGAATACAACAACCAGACAGCATTGCATTCCCAGATAGAATTGGCGTCCTCGTGAAAATTTATTTATTTTCATTCAGTTTAATTGACTTTTTTAATTTAAGTGGGCAAAGCAATGTGGTACATTCCCATAATAACACGGTACTGACATGCTATACGCCTAAAATGTAGCTTACTAGAGCTTATAATAGGCTTAAATTAGGTATAAAGGTAAAGGTATAGGTAAGTATAAGCTCCCATAATACATAAACTAAGAAGTAAAACAAGAATATTGTTTAACCGCGGCTGCGTGCGCAGGTCGGGCTGCGCCGCGTGCGGCGCGTGCGGCGCGTGCGGTGCGTGCGGCGCGTGCGGCGGCGCGTGCGCCGGCAGCGCGGGTGGCGCGCCGGGCGCCCGCAGCAGCGCCGCGCGCCGGTAGCGCTCCAGCGACAACTCCATGGGCACGGCGCCGGTCGGCTCCACCTCTTCTGCGAACACTGCGCTATCTGCGCATGGACCCCGCGACATTGACTAGCTCCTGTTCGATGCACTGTATTGCTTGGACTTACTATCACGTCTTATGGTCTCTCATTGGCTGTTTTAACATTACAACAAGGAATGTCTATCAGCTGTTGCGTACCGAGTAAAATGTTGATTATATCAGCTTGCGAATTATTAGTATATTTAGAATTAGTATATATTGAACATAAAATCTAGGATGAATGTGTAGGGTGCGTGAAGGTGTACCGATGAGCAGCAGGCGCACGTGCTGCATGAGCGGCGCCAGGTGGTGGCACACGCGCGCGCGCTCCTCCTCCGTCCAGTGCGCGGTGGGCTGCGTCACGCCGGCGCGCTGCTTGGCCCACGCCAGTGCGCAACGCCAGACCTCCTCTTCCTCTAAGCACAACTGAGAAACAACAAACAATGCAAAAAACATCGGAAGCAAACAAACCGTTATGTAACGATAGATGGCACTTTCAACTCTTTTGTGATTTTACAGAAATGCGACATCCATTCATTAGCCTTTTTACACTGCTGGACATAAATGGTTCTAAACGTTTTGAATCCCGCTGTCTTTTTCAGGTCTTAAAACCACCTGGTAAAATGAGGACCTATGCTACCAGGTCCGAAATATTAATACTTAGTAACATTAACAAGGTAGGTACACACCTTGAGGGATTATGTATCTGAAAATATTGCTGGTTTGAATAATTTAAAACATACGTATGTGGATTTCAAAGGCATACTAACGAAATCAGAGGATATCAACTTGATAAGAGCTTCTTTAGGCAGGTTGAGAAAGGCGTTCGTCTTGACGCAGTCGACAGCATTGTCTCCAATGAAGGCTATGCAGCGCTCCATGAATGATGATGCGCTATTTCCACCTGTAATTATTTTATTTTTTACATAAATGAGAATGATACTTAAATGCGAATAAACGCTTAATATGGCAGTCATATGTGTTAAGAGAGCAAGTTCAACTTTATTTGTTGATAAGCTTGGTCATTCAAAATGTTTAGTTAACCACCTCATATCCATATATCATGGGATGAATAAAATAAACTGATGAAACGTCAGAATATCTAGAGCACTCCTCTGCTTATACCTTTAAATAAACACTTGTGTGATGTTATTTAATTTAAAAAAAATATTTAATGTATTAGGTTTATTTTTTCAAGCTAACATTAAATATAAAAAAAAGTAGAAATTGATAGAAATAACATCATCTTTCAGCAAATATATAGGATAATAGTATTATCCCTAAGAATGTAAATATTTGAGAAAATACCAAGGAATAGATATCAACTAGTACTATATAAATATTAGTTTTTAAAATTTTGAGTTGTTTGGATGTCTCTATATTATTATATACATTCCACTGAGGGATCTATCGTTAGAATGTACTATACCCCTCCAACCACCCCTTCATTGAATTACAGGTGTAATGTTATGTTAACTGATGATAAAATCGAGCAGTGATAACCACACTATTTTTATTTGAGGTTCTCATTTCAGAAATCTCAAAATTAAATCCTGGAATACATTTCTGACTACAGTAAATATATATGTTTAATATTAAATTTATTGTCTGTTATCATAATGGAAAAGGTAATACCTACATAACTTGGGATGCTTCAATATTAACATACCAATATATATTAAACACAAACACTGCATATACAGTAAATTTATCAATATAGGGCATAACACACTCATTCTGGTCCTTTACAGAAAGATATAACAAAAACCTTTAATAAAAGTACTTATTTTTTTTACAGCCTATTTTATATCTATTTATTTAAACTTGGTGAGTAGTTAGGCTAATATTAGTCATAATGCTGTATTTATTCTGAGTGCTAACGGATCTCTTACAATGATATGATAATGAGTTCAGATAAATGAAGTATAAATATTTCTGATGATACCACTTTATACATCAACTGGCACAACAGTTTTTTATATTTTATACTATAAACCATTAATGCTTAATGCATTCTATTGTTTGAAAACATATAATTTGGTTTTAAAGATTTTAACAAACTAAGTTAATAGAATGTGGATGTCTGAGATATCCTTATGCACAAATTCTAGTATCACCGGTGTCATGCTACCTGCTTTTAAATGCTATATAAATAAATGCTTATAATACTTATACAATACATTTTGAGCGATCATATTAGTTACAATTGATGTTGAAAGTGGTACCATTTAATACAAGTAAATTTGAGTAGCTTTATTATTAATAATAACAAGATCTGTGTTATGGTACATACTAAACATAATCACCCTTGATTTTGAGTATATTTAGACAGGTCATCAATGAAAGGCAGTTTAGAGAACTTAAAATTTTAATGACAAAATGAACCCCAAATACATAAGCTTAGCAGTTAAGAGAATCACTGTCAGGACGCATAGAATATACCGTCACTTATTTACTAGGAATGTTCACTTAAATTTATAACCTATATTTACACTGAGGCATTTGGATTTACATTTTGTATAAGTGTAATATTATCCCCTTTCATCATAATACGCCCGATTTGTTTCCGATTCTTCGTCTTCATGTGAACTTCCTCAGCGTCGTCCAAAACTATGTTCATATATTCATCGAACCCAACAATGTGTCCTTCAATTCTTAGGTTCACGTTCTCGTATAGCCAAATTTGAACTCGACTCCTATTTTGTAAATACCTAAATATTAGGTTGATGGGTTGCACCATCACCTTTTGAACTTTTGGTGGACCCTTGTAAGCCATTTTATATCCTTTTGCACACAATTCGTAATACTATTAAAATTAAAATGCCGTTGCCGCCAAAGCCGGTTCGCTTGGTTAGATGCGTCTGTTTTATTTTATCCATCAAAAATGGAAGCCGAATATCACAGATAATCAAAATGGATGATGTAAGTGTTGCCATTAATTTTTGTTACATCACTGATTTTAAGTAAACGCGATCATGATGAATGGTATTATGAAACATTTTTTTAAACTATTAGTACAATTACGAAAAATAAACGTGTACCAAAAATACTTTCAATAATTAATGTATGTAAAATTAAACCATGAAGTAACATGCCTCCCAGCTGTCATCAAATAACGTGGCCGCAGACTTTAAACTAGAATTTACTTTATTTTTGGGTTAACGACAAATCGCCAGAATTAAATAAACTTAATAAGCAATCAAGATGCAGCTGTTCATTATAATTGATTAATTACTACTAAATCGTAACTTAAATTTAGTTACATATCAGAAATAAAAATCTGTCGAAATTAAAAGTTAATTGCAAATATTTTTCTGATATTTTTAAGACATAAAGTACTACGTCAAAAAATTATTAATGATAGAAAATTAAAATAAAAAATTAAATATAAAATGAAAAGCAAAAAAGGAGTGCGATGGCCGGGAATCGAACCCGGATCAACTGCTTGGAAGGCAACTATGCTGACCATTACACCACCATCGCCTATACTTAAGGGAGTGAAAATAATAAACAATTGGATTAGAAATCAGATTTACCTGGTCTATCTTGTATTTCCATTGCTGCTGCTAATAAGGTACAAGCGCTTTCCACGCTTAAAGTAGAAGTAACGTGATCTTCACAGGCAGCCCGCAAGTCTTCTACCCCCAGGTCAGCTGCTAGCATCATCATTTCAAATACCCCGGAATCTTGAAGTAGTAACTAATAAAAAAAAAATATTGCCTACATTCACACCTACAAACTTCCTAGTCTATATTAGAAGAATAAACATAACAAAGGACATTTAATATTATTCATGGTTAAAAAAAACCGAAATTTTTGAAATACATGTTGATCATAATGTGCAAACATTTTGTTAGCTATTTTATTAATATTATTATAAATTTAATACAAATTAATATTATTATAAATATTTTATTTTATTATTATAAATTCAAGATCATTTTACATTTTGTATGTAAGAAGGAATTCTAATGTACAACCTATTGGAATAATAGAAACATCTTAGTAACGAAGGCGTACGCTAGATGCCACTGATGTATCATGAAATATTTACGTAATTTAAGTATTATATTTTAATTTATATAATTTATATGCGACGTAAATTAATTATACTTTCAAATTATTGTTTACAGCACCTTCCCTGTGTAGACGTACTGAATGAAGAGTCGAAAAGTCTCAGGTTGCACGTGAGGCATCCTTATGGGTGTGGGCTGTGAGCCAACAGATGGCGCTACTGTACACCCCGGAATACGACAGACTTCTCCTCTTTTTGTGTTCTGAAAGCTCTTGCACCTTAAAAGTAAAAAAATATATAATAACAATTGAATTTACAATCATGCTGCATTTTTCAAAAAGTATAAAGAAGTAACTAACACGGGAAATGTTGTTCTGCTAAATAAATTATATCCAGAGAATATTTTGGTTATGAAATAAAAAACTAGGAATCTATTGTGTTTGAATGTTTTACATGTTTAAAAAACGAACGACGATTAAATTATTTGGATATTGCTCATACAAAACTACTAAAATCCTGATAAACAGATAGAAGGTGGGAGTAGGAAGGTAAAAATTTGGGGTCTCAGGTGTTTTTCTGTCAAGTCAAAAAAAATACCAACACAAATTCCGTACAAAAAAAGATTTTTTTTAATTGACAGGGCCACCCTTCTCACGGGTATAAAATATAGCTTATCACCTATTTTCAGACCTACTAAATATACACAAAATAAATTATAAAAATCGGTGAAGGCGCTTTCGCTCGATCACTAATACAGTAACACGAGATTTTTATATACATATTAAAATAAAAAAGAATTTTAGTCAATACATATTTCCATTTTACTAGTTTTCAATAGAGTACTGATATTTATCGATTTTTAATAAGATCTACGATATTTTATATAGGTAGGCACCTGATGTTTATCAGAACTATAAAAATGTTATTAAAAGAATATATATTATGTATTTCGCTGACAAGAAACAATAATACCATCGTCAGAAAGCTTCTCAAGAGGAGAAAGCAGTATTGCAACGGTATTATTGCCAAAGTTCCTGAACAACATTCCGTAAGTGCAGCAACACTTAAGATAAAGTTGCAGCGGTAATTAAAAACCGATAATCTTCCTCCGCGGGGATTATAAGCAGACTTTGAGCGCACGGCTTTGAAGGAAAAACTTGAGTTGTCAAGTGGAGGCAACTTATAAGTTATGCGGCGAGTTCGCGCAAAGATAACGTGACAGGAGCAGTGGTATAACAGCATAACATATTTACGCGCCTAAGCTTATTTTAAGAGGTGCCTACAAGAAATTTGATAATACATATTAATATTGTATGAGTTTTCATTTGGTCGTTGGTAGAAAATAAATATAGGTATAGTTAATTTCGTAAAAATTATAATTTATACACAAGTTTCATTATAGTTACTACAAAGTAAATAGTGGGACGGAAGCTTAACTGATGTAAGGTGGCAGTGTGTTTATCTTTTCGGTAATAATAGACGTGATGTTACATCACTATCGTATAAAAATCGAACTAATCAGTATTATAAAATTTATTGACTTCAAAAGTACTAGTTTTATTTCGCAAACGATATTGCTTTGATCGGTACTAGAATTACATTGTACCGACCTCAGCGGGTATGATTAAGTGTTCTACAACCAGATGGTATCAAAGAATAGGACCCGTTAAATCTACTCCGACTTTAAGGACGTCTTTAAGAACTTGCAATATTTGTATAAAATTGGCGCAGGTGGCAGACTAAGCCACAGCAATAAATCAAACGTTCGAAAAGAGCTCACGATAAATTGTGTGAAATTAGTGAATTGCAGCCTAAATCATGCATTTGTTCGTTGGGTAAATATTGTACGTAACTACGCTACTGTATTCCATCTATGTTATTGTACACTACGCCGGGAGTGGGGGAACCCGCGCCGTGCCGTTGCAACGACGCTTAAATTTATTAATTTTGCCGAAGTTATCGGCAATATTAAGCCAATAAATTCACATTTTGAGAACTTTCCTTAGTTTTCAGCTCTCACGTTGAGTTCTATTGTTCCAGCTATGATTTTTCTTGATCGAAATAAGCTCCGAGAGATTTTGGCGTGTCATCGACAAGAATAGGATTTGTTCTTGCTGTAGGTAATTTAAATCAGAAGAACTGTGTTGGAAATCCATTGTTCATGGTCTCGATAAGTTTTCTTAGAAGGTTTTTTAATAATCATATGCTTGTGCTTAACTGCAATATCACTTGACGATTAGAGAAGTGTAGCCTAAGCTGTAGGGCGGTTGCCTAGAAAGTGCGTATTCACTCTCGTGTTAATCAGATCTAAGTTGGACGAACTGGGAAAAACAGACGTCTATTGCTTCTGATACACATATATCTTCACGTCAGGTCCCTCACGGGGTGGCCCGGCATCGAGCGTCAAATATCTCGATCCTTACTGACCTTCGGTACGTCTCCTATTTTAATCAATCTCTTCATACATGAACGCTGGTTTCGGAGACTCCTGACTTCTCCACAACCAGTATCTGGCCTATTTGATCAAGATAGTTGAGTCTTGGCCTCCCTTGGCACCTTTGTCCATAAACATTCGCATTGTGTATCTGCCTCGTCGTTCTGTCATCACACATTCTCTCAACATGTCTGAACCATCAGAATATCCTTCTCATTTTCACACCAATACTTTCTTTCACACGAAGCATCTTCCTTACATCTGAATTAAAAGCGTGATCGGCGAGTGTTAAGCTTGAAAATCTTCAATAATGTTTCATAGCTAAATTCATAATCAGTCAAAATAATTCAGCATGTCACCTACAAGTAAGGACACTCATTTGACTGGAACGAGTAAGACCTAACTTAATGCCGTTTAATACGACAAAAATATGAATACATTTATCAATTGAATGTTTTCAGTTATTGCTAAGTTTTTAGCTATTGCTTAGTTATTGTTAAGTTTATAGTAATAGCTAAGCGTAGTTTAGATATAATTGAGAAGGAGGGAACTAATTATTTCCATTTTTGTCACTCATTACTGCTACAACGAATTCATCCAACAGATAGTTAATTACTCACTACTCTGCTCCGATTCTTTGAGGGGCAACAGATAAAGTACTCACATTAAATTCAGTCATCGATAAGCACCTTGTAATTGTGCCCGGTATATGAGAACAGGCCCACCCACCCCTACCCACCGTAGGGCATAAAGCGTCACTGGTGAAACATAGGAGTGTAATACTCTCCTCTGCTTAATAGATACTTAAGAGAAGTACAGGCATACAGATGTTATGTACTGCTAAGAAGAATTCATTCAACAAACACTTGTCAAACTACTTATCTCGGATATCCTGAGGAGCGCCAGATAATGTACTCACAGTCAATTAAATCTATTGATGAGCAAAGCATAACGGTAATCTGTGAGAACGCGGTTAGCATACATTGAGCCGCGACGATTAATTACGTCTGGAGCTTGATTAATCCACTCGTGGTTTGGGTTATCTAAAGCTTAGGATATTTCGAAAATCATTAATCTTGTTACGTCGATCAACAACAGAATTTGGCCTGAAACTCCATTCGCATCAGACTACTAACCCGCAGCTTCCGACTTTGTCCGCGCCACATTATATTTTTTTTTATCATGACGCAAAATTATATTCGCTGGATGAATGCTATTTACATTTTTTTAATGTCATTTTAAATTGAAATATCACTGTAATACAATTGTTTATATTACCATGAAGAAAAAAAAAACGGCGTCAATTCAATCCCTGCCATTTCAAAGATTTAAAAAATCAGTTAAGAAAGTCCTCTGTACGAAAGCTTATTATGAGCCCAATGACTATTTAAATGATAAAAAGGCATGGGATTAAATTAAACGTTTCACCAGGCTGTCTCTAAACTCACCATGTATGTAGTTGTAGAACTAAATTGTAAGCAGATGAATTAGGCTGATATTAACACACACGTTGGCTGTCACGTGTGCTCATTATCGGACTGTAGCCATACTGCAACATGGCTAAC
>DWFO01001090.1:0-16967 GCA_018246595.1 Mimoniades nurscia nurscia | reverse complement strand
AAAATTCTAGTTAGAACATCCAATGGTACTCCACCTGGGATCGACACGACCTCTCAATCGTCCGCCGCGCTTGCAACCACTGGACCGACGAGACGGGCAATTACTTTACATAATTATTCACTGGTCTAACTCCTGGTCCTGGAATCGAATACCCGGTCATTTATTATTTTTTACAACTTATATTTTCTAGTAGACATTTCTAGTAATAGCTCAAGTCCGGATTTGATCTGGTATATGGCAATAGGCTCCCCATCTACTTCACATTGTGGAGCGTAAACGTAACTGGTGAAATATGAGAGTACTCCACTCCTCTGCCTACATCTTTGGAGATTTCAGGCGGAATGTTACGAAGAAGCATCTAACTTAAACATCCACGATGACTATATTACAATGTTCCTTCTAGAATCAATCGGCCCTCCGTCCGAGTTCTTTGACCTGAACATGCTGGTGATCGTGTGCAGCTCGATCTTGCTCATCGTCTGCACCCTCACCTGCGTCTACATCTTGGTCAAGAAGCACAAGTAAGTGGTTTTATCATCATCAACATCCCACTGTGCAGTCCACTGGTGGACATAGGCTTTCCCTGAGAGGTTATGCCCAATTCCCCGCGATGAGACAATGCGAGTTGGGGATTAAATAAGGGGTTTATCTATATTTTTTTGGTATACTTAAGTAAGGTTCTTTGCGGGACAGGCAGAGAGCACGAAATGACATAAATTTGGTCAAAATAGGTGACTCTGCTTACATATTAATATAATATTTAATTTAAAAAATCGTTTAGATTTTCACACAGTCACGTTTCGTGAGCGAAAACGCGAATGCGTGAGAGAGTGAGCGAGTATCGTACTCGGGCTGCGCATACACTACATATTTTTAACTGATGTTTATGATACTCAAAGAACTTAGCATATAACGTACACTTGCAGCCACGACCGACTCACGGAGTACAGGAACTCGCTGACGGGCGAGTGCAAGTCGGAGCGCAGCAACGCCACCGCCAACACGCCGCAGAGCCTGCCCGCGCTGCCCGCGCCCGCGCACCTCGCCGCCGACGCCAAGCACGGTAGTGCCGCACACCGCGTTCCACATTCAAATATCCCTCATTATTCGAATTTGGAAGCTATCAATTAAATTTGTTACTTCTCAAGAATGTTCGGTCGCGAATGAGACGTTCCAAATTCGAACATTCCTAACTATTCAAATTTGGAAGCTCTCATTAATTTTATCTGTTACTCCTTTTTTATTTGATTGATTATATTTAGGTTTCGAATGTCTAATTTAAATGAAACAATTCCAATAAAAGTACCGAATATTTTAAAATAAGAACTTCTAATTTCAGATAATTCAAAATAATGGCATTTTATACTGCCAGTTGCATATGTTATTGTTACTGTAACGATGTTACATTGGTTTTCTGTTTCATGAATAGTTAAGCTCAAAGATGTTCATTCCAAGAAATTTTGAATATATTTCTAGCAAGCGCCTAATGTAATATGAACAGCTTCAAGATACTAGGTATTACATTAGTATTTCTTTCTAATATTCTTGAAAATTATTAAATACTGAATTACTTTTTGCAGAATTATATGAAATAAGTCCGTACGCTCAATTCGCGATAGGATTTCGTACGTTTGGACACGTGGACAACCAAGAAGTGCCGAGTCGAGTTCTAATGCCGGGTAACAGCAAAACACGATATGATAGTGGTGAGTTATAAATGTTATAATATTGAAAAACTAACAGCAAAAAAAGGAACGTATTAGAGTGTGTGGAATTTCTTGATTTAATTAACCTACTTGCAATCTATCTTTTACTGACGCCGTCTAGTGTAATCAACGTTATCTTGATATCTTGTGAAGTTTATATTATAAGCCAAAGTTATTGTGAAAAGTGCAATTAATTTTTATCCACGCCATCTAGTATAGTTTATATAAACCAATAACCTTAAAAATCCAGTCATTTATGGATCAACTCGATCTAGTGTAGTTTATATGAACTAATTTTATCCTCTTCTTCTGTCCTTTGTCAACACTATGTAGTGTAGTTTATATAAACTATATTGTAATGCATCTATTAATTTCTATTTTATTAACAGCATCTAGTATAGCTTGTGTAAACCAATATTAATAGTACTTTCACTCGTGTTGCAATATTAGTTTTTTAATTAGCGCTATCTATTGTCAGTTATGTATACTACTAGTACTTGTAGGTAACATAGGTGGCGCGAAAAGTCCACTCTGTGTCGAAAAACATTAAAACTAGATATAATTTACATTTCCTCTATCGTGCAAAATAAGAGTACTTTATGTATTTACTTGGAGCATTTTCATGAGTTTTATTAATATTAGCGTTGAAAGAATTCATTCATATTTAGTACCAAATATAAGTTTGAATATTATGTATATCATATATATATTCAAATTTAGTTTTGGTCAATTTTGCTGTCTTCTATATAATTACATATGTATTTTTTACAGAAACCAGTTTTCAAATGAGGTCCGAGTCCGAAGACAGTGATTGCGTATCGCGAACCACCACATTGAAAAGCGTACCGCGGAGTAAGTTTTATTATTATTATTATACCTGACGCCAAGTCATGATATGCAGAGGGCACTGAGTGTTAATCCTTATGTTTAGAAACCTGAGGTGTTTCTTCAACATCCATCGCTCTCATTTAAATGTTTATTTTCAAATTTTAATTTTCCAGAAGGCTGTCGAGTTCCGCACCACAGGTAGCTGAGAGAAGTTCAAAATTAAACACTAGTTTTTAATGGTTGTGTACATTCAATACGAAAATATCTCCAACATTTTTGTTACGAATTAAATCTCGTCACGAATATACCGATGAAAGCCGGAGTAATCTCTATAACGTAACTCAACATTACGCCCGTATTTCCCCGAAGAGGGAGGCAGAGGAAAGCAGCACACTCCCATGTTTCCCCTGTTGTGTTACGTTATGTTATTTCTAGAATAATAGAAAATTACCACCTTCGCTTCGATGTAGGTATGTAGATATAAAGGCGCGAATGCATTGTACACAATTACCGCTGAAGTCTGTCGTATAAAAAGATTACTGACCATTAATCGATACCCCTTATGAAATATGTATAATCGATTGTCTCGCTTACTTAACTCCAATTGATACCGCTTGTAAGATAGAAATAAAGAATAAAAGAAAGAAAGAAAATACATTAATCGCGGAGATGACAATAGATACGAATACGAGACAAAACAAACGTAATACAATTTACAAAGCGATGTACAAAACACACATAAATTTAACACATCTTAATCGACTGTTTCGATTACTCCATTTCCCATATAAAGCTGCAATGACATTGGGTGACCTATATCGCCATAATTACGGTAAAAAAGCTTTTAAATACATACCAAGTATGACAAATACCATTAAATAAATACCAAGTATGACAAATGCTTTTAAATAAATACCAAATATGGAAAATGCTACTAAATAAATACCAAATATGACAAATGCTTTTAAATAAATAACCAAACAGGACAAATGCTTTTAAATTAATACCAATTATGACTAATGCTTTTAAATAAATACCGAGTATGACTAATGCTTTTAAATAAATACCAAGTATGACAAATGTTTTTAAATAAGTACCAAGTATGCCAAATATAGTATAGGTTGGTCTCCATCAAGATGGACATACGACCTGAGGAGAAGAATGGAAGTCGCTGGAAATGGGAAGTTCTAGACGTTTCGTATTGGTCCGAGCTGGACGAGGTTTGTGCTCAACAGTGGACAGTATAGGGCTGATACATTGATGGATAATTAAGTCGATTCGCTGTGGGGTATCGAATAATCGATAACTTTCAATGAATAAACGTAACGTCGCGCCTGTAATCCCTGAACAGGTAAGCAGAGGAGCGTAGTAAACTACCTCTCTTCACAAATATTGCAAATTTTAGAAAATTTCACATTGTACAGATGATTGGTCGGGATAATAATATGCTGGAGAAGAAAAAATATTAAAAGGAAATATGCCTGTGAGTTCCCTACAATATCTTGTACGGGGTGTGAAGTCTGCCAACACGCACTTAACAACTATACAATCAGTGAGAGGAGACGCGTGTTCAATATTGTAGAACGATGAATTGGTTGTTGTTGTTGTTGTTGATGATGATGGTGATGATGGTGATGGTGATGATGATTATGTGGTAGTGTTGGTGGTGATAGTAATGATGAAGTATAGTTAGTATTCTATTACCGTTTTTACGTAGCTATAACTCTTGTTTCAACTAAATTTTAACTGCCAAATTTTATAGAACATAATATTGTGTATGCTTATTGCAAAAATGATTTTCTCGATAAACAATGAACTGTTTTCACTTTTTGGACCCAAATTTAATAGTACATAATATGTAGAAGTTTCTGTGGCGTCGATACTGTGATGCTGCCAAAGGGATCTGATTTTTCATGTTGTTTAGAGATTTTTATAAGTGTTGAAATCATTGACATTTTTTCAATATTTTTTAAAATATGAATATATTGTCATGCTTATTCTTAACAAGCTTTTTTTTCAATACTGTATCCAACATTACAAGAAAACCTAAGTTTTTTGTAAAAACCTAAGTTTTTGTGAAAACCTGTGGTTTTTTATGTCATCCCGCTATCCATTCATTAACACTTAATATCAATATAATAATTCATTTAGTATAGAAATATTACAAGAAATGTTTTAATTAAATGTAGGTATCAAGAAAACATTTTGGATTTTGTTAAAACATGTCACTCGAAGATAGTTAAATAATTTGTATGTACATATTACATGTCGTAATTTCAGTATAAATAAAATTATTATTATTATATTTGAGTGCTTTTATAAAAGTAAGGATTTTATTAGTGAACATATTATATGGCTACAGTTCGGCGGCGTACACACGAGCGTAGAATTATGGGATATTTGCAATGTGCAGGTCGCCTTATATTTGTATAGTAATTTTCAAGTACTGTTCTTTTTGTACATTTTTATAGCTACATAATCTCAGCTGTTTAAATAATTTTAGTGTTAGCTAAAAATTACGAAACAAATGTAATATCATCAAATTTAATTTTAAACTGTTCATCGTTAGTACGTAGGGTTGAAGTAATATCTTCTTAGTCAAGACTCTGTATATGTATTCAATGTAATTATGTAAGGACGACTTTGACATGAAGTGGTCATATTATATTTGTAGTGAAATTTATAAATAATAATAATAATAACGTTTATCTTCAAAAAGACTGATTGTTTAACATTTATTTTCTTATAATTCAATAAAAGTGTAAAAAAAATTTCGATTTGATAGAAATAAAATTTCGAATATTAAAATATGAATGTTAGAATCTCTCGAGGTGTTTCATTTCTTATAAATATGCCCCTCGCTTTGATCTTAAGGCAACGTGCAACTTGTTATGGAATCTGCTATCAACATCAAATCTGATGTCTACAGTTACTGACACCACATCTAATAACTGTCAGATCTCTAGATGTGTCGTCTGACTCGCTTATAACTCAGTATAGTAAACGTAAGGAGATAAGGAGATATAACACTAAGGAGATATATAGCAGCCGTACGTAATTAGGCAGATTTATGGTACGTAGCGATCGCTACTGAGCTTATCTGACAGGTGATGACTATCACATCAGATGTCGCGATCCCAAGAGTCCAATGCAAGAACCGAATTGCACGTGGCTTTCATTTATTAACATATCACGCCTGTATTTGCCCGAAGTGGTAGGCAGATGAGTGTTGGAAAACACGATAATAATGATGAATAAAACAAAAAGATATAGGATAGATTTATAAAATTTAATTTTACTTTTAAATTGTCTTGCTATCATATCGTCAATTGTTTTGTTACGTCAGCTGGATATATTTTTTGAACCGCTGATACACAGGACACGTGCTAAATCCAAAGTTTTCAAACTACACAAAAGTACTTTCAAATAACATAACAATAAATAAGTTTCAGCGTACATTGGTGAAGTAAACCCAACCGTAACATTCGAAAGGAAACTTCATTCAATTTTATAGCGCCAGCATTAGGCTACGATCACACTGGACCATTTATTAACAGACTTTCTTTTCCCTAAGTAACGCCAAGAGAATATTCACAATAGGCATTTCGATGCGATGTTGGCCGATTCTTCTCAATTACTAGTTAGGAGATAAAAAATAAATAAATAAGTCGGCCAGTCGCAGGTAGAGTGTATACGCACCCTTAGAATCTTGGTAAAAGTTTTCATATAAAATCGGTAGAAACTAGCGATTTGTTTGAGCTGAGCAGTGAACCGGAAAATTGATAGAAAAGTTTGGTTCTGACTATACCTTTATCGTGATAATATGGATAGTTTCATGCCAAGACTTAAATTGAAATTTGTTGCTCATTAATGCAAACAACATAAGACCTTATAGCGATAGCAATAAACACTATTTCGGTACTAATGTAATAAATAGGAAAGTAATCTTGCCTTTTACGAATTTCCGACTAATTCGCTAGATCGATTTATATAGTTGAAATTTATTATATACAGAACTTGAACTTCGAGACAGAACACATAACGACAACGCAGGACACATTATAAAACAACGCCTAAAAGCGTTTTCGTAAATCGCCCCCTAAAGTCTAATAAGGATATAATGAAACGGGAATTATTCAAGTTTCCACACGAGCTAAGTAGGTAAGTTCGACTTAAAAATTCAACGCATTCTAGAAACTTCACCAGATAGTGTGGAGGTTTTTAAGAGCTTTTACAGTTTCGCTTAAACATGGAAGTTTGTAATCTTAAACTAATCTCATTTTTAAGTTCCTCCAAAGCAAGCAAAACATCGGTAACACCAATGATGACACAAATGTCCTGATGACACAAATTTTTCATCAATTGGCCCGTCTACCTGTTTGGCATGATTTTTAATTAAACAAAAAATTGAAACCCTCAAGATAGCTGACTGCCTCCAAGTTTTATTTCGCAACTGCCGATTGAGAGATGCTGCGCTCAATTACCGGGTCGGCTATTATTAGATTTCTTTAGATTTTCTAGTCGAAATTTCTAGTAACGACTCGGTGTTAGAATTTGTGCTCGGTGCAGGACAAAAGGACCATCACCTTATACCATGATGGAATGTAATCGTAACTGGTGAAGCGCGGGTGTGCACTACATTCCTCTGCCTAGTAATATTTACGCATTAAAAATTTAATAGTAAACACATTTTGTTTTGATGTGAATTCATGTGATGTCATTTTCACATGAAAACAAAATATGTTTACTATTTTAAATGCTTAAATATAACTAGACAGAATTCTTCAGCTTTTCTTATATGAATAAACATCGCATACGAAGACTCATACATTATCTAACGCCTTCAGTAATATTATTACTGAACATGTGCTTCATTTACGCCATTCATTATCATCTATCATTTAACGCTCTCTTGGTTAGTTTTTGCGGTTTGAATGATTAGAAATTTATTAAATTCATATATAATACCTACATGTTTAATAATTCCGACTTTCTCCGACGTTTCTACATTGTTTTATAGCTTGATTTTACATTAAATACTAACTCATGAAAAATAACAAACTATTTACGGAGTAATTATTCAGATACAATCAATTGGTTGCCTTGTTGGTCGTGTTGGTGGCAAGTGCGACGGCCGAACGGGAGGTCTTGGGTTCGATTCCCGCGTCGGGCACTACTAAATTTTCTAATTTAGAATTTCCAGTAGTGGCTCGGAGTCTGGATATGTGCTTGGTGTATAGCAAAAGGCTCACCACCTATTCCATAGTGGGACGTAAACGTAACGGGTGAAACGTGGGAGTGTTCTACATTCCTCTGCTAACCTCTTCGGGGATTTTAGGCGTGATATTACCTTATATATATATTAAAATTATTTTGTCATATTTCGCATATTCTCTCTTGAATATGCATACCTACATGTAAATCTATTATTATGATAATATATTTGTTACACCACTCCGAGTTATATATCTGCAGCTCAAATTTACGTCGTCCTCCTTCCTCCCTTGTCTATTGTATGTCTGTGAATGTTTTTTTATCTGTACATAAACTATAAATAAATAAATGAATAAGACTATACGTTAACACAAAGATATTGTCTTATTCCTAAAAATATTAATACAAAATGTTCTCACATTTACTAAAAGACGTAAAAGGTATTGGTGGAGACTATTAGAGATGAAGTTCTAATGTACGTTATTTTACGCTTCATTAAACCGCAAAAGGAACAAGTTTCAAACTGTAAAGAACAGGAGAGGAAAAAAGTATATAAAGAAATATCCGTTACAATATTCTCAGGTATCTTCACACATATTTGCTCAATGTTAGCGGAAGTGAAAAATTTTTTTTATGAAAGGAAACCGGGAAACACGGGAAAACCTTTTGGAAACCATTCTTCCAAATTGGGGTATCGATTTAAGCGGGACAGTGGATCCAATTTTACACTCGAGCGCTTTCCCTTCGAGGGCCTTAAAATCTTGAATGCGTCAGTTTCCGTTTTAATGAATAAAAATTGAAGACTTCTTTTTTTTTAGGTTAGCGGAGTACTGGATATTAAGTACTTAAGTACCACCAACCGACTTATACACCATACAACTAGGAACAAATTGGAGATACTTGAAGCCTAGTTCATGCTGCATTTACCGGTATTGCAGCAGCGTAAGCCGACAATTTGTCTCTTAGAAGCTTTCAAATTCCTTAATCATGTGTAAATATTGTTCCATGAATATAGAAACCAAAGTTGATTTTAAACTCTTACAATTAGTCCGACTCATTGTCATTACAAGGTAACGTTATTTTTTCATTAGTTCAGGTTCCCACATTAACCACATTGGTGATCGCGTTGGTTGCAAGCGCGACTGCCGCTCGTGTGGTCCTGGGTTCAAATCCCGGGATGTTGGATTTTCGTAACTCAGATTTTGTAATTGCCGCTCAGAATGGAGGAGGAGAAACTGGCCCGATGTTCAGCTCAATCTGCGATGGTTCCAGACAGACATCGTACAACGTCTTCTTCTTATACGAGCTACAATACTTCGTAAAGCGACTGTGATCAAAAATGTGTCTAGAATAGCTTTTATTATAATCAAGATTTAAAGCATCATAAATATTTATAATATGATCACAATTTAACCACACGAGTTTGGTAAGGGATATCAAGTTTTTTCCTTTAGTTTTTGAGTGTCATCAAAAGATTAATGAGTATAATAGTGAGAGTCCAGACAGGTTTTGTAGACATGGTGGCGACAGAGGATGCGTAAACTCGGAGCCATCAAGTCTTGCTCATCTATATGCATGGTTTACGAATTTTACGATGCAGTAGTTCTAAATGCTATAAATGAAAAAATGAATGACATTCCATTATTATTACCCATCGTTTCGTTTGAGAAATGACCAATATAATGTTATATTTATGTTATTAAACTAGCAAACGAGCAAGTAGCAGATATTAGCGTCTGAATTATCGCTACGATTCTAGCCGTAACGGAACGGTAAGAGTAGAATTGTTTGTGTCAGTTTGTAAATGAAGAACAATAATAAAATTGTTGTTAACAAGATTTTTTAGGATTCATTGGCAACACCACTGTAGGATGGGGCTGTTAATAATATGGTTTTTTTTGTAAACCAGTTATTTGTAAAGATAACTTTGTATATTAGCAGAAATTCCGATTTATAAACTGAAGTTTAGTAGTGGCGGAAATACGATTATGATTCTTTATTTTTGAACTTTAATTGCGTTCTGCGCTACCATTTGATTATATAGTCTCTATTCTGCGCTACCATTTGATTATATAGTACTTTGTGTTTGATATCAACACTATACACCTAAACAATAATGTTACATTTTATTCAACTTGGTATAATTTTTAGCATTCAGAAATCCTCTATAAACTGTTACCAGGCATAGCTATAGCAAAACTACGGTTTGTAGTTCAATGGTTCACCTCTAGACGTAGAGGTTTATTTAATCGGGAACACTAGTGTATTAGAACGCTTAGTGTATTAGATCTTTGGCATGTCGTAGATAAGAAGTAGCGAACGTTGTGTCTCAATACGAAACCAATAAATGTACGGCCGGCGTCGTGACAACGCTCAACAAAAATAACATAAAGTTAGGCTGCGACTTTGTGATATTCTGTTCCTACCGTTGTAATAACCGAGATGACTTAACGTCTATATTTAATATTATCATTATTGAGATCAACAAATGTTTATCTGTTCCCTCTTGGATACGGATATACTATGACACGCCGGTAACCACCAGGATATCATTGGTTTAACAGTACTTAGGTACTGTTAAACCAATGAGATATTAGTATCTCACCTGTAATCTCGGAAGAGGTAGGCAGAGTAGTGTGGTACACTACCACGTTTCGTCTGTCACGTTTACGTTTCTCCATGAAGTACGTGGTGATGATATTGTCATGCACCGGGCAGAAACTAAAACATCGAATACACTATAAAATTTACTTTATTATTTGTTTGTTTACATCCTGTACTGTCACTGTAATTACGTTTATTGTATATTGTCCACATTGCACCGTATTTTTTATTAAAGTTGATAAAATGAATTATGCTTTATTCCGTATAAAACAATGACGACAATAGTTAGAAAGAAAACGTGATTATATGTCCTTCGGCAGGGTGGACAAGAGGCACTAAATAAGGTTTTTTTTTATAATTAACTCCAAACACCGATTGTCACCAACTGCGAGTTACAATTACGTCATCTCACTTCTTTAAATAAGAGCGTCTCTTCGTGTTTGATTCGCGAACTGGTAGTAGGGTGTAAGCGACCAACCAAACCTATAGAGTTTGTTGGGTAAACTAATAATTAATCTGTCGAGGGTATAGTTTAATTGCTTGTTTGGACTTGTTTGCGCCGTGGATGTGTTCGAGAGGAATTTCGACTCCTACAACAATGAATGTCAAAAGACAAATTGAAAACTGTATTAGGGAGTTCGTTATTGTCCTTTGTGATGTTTAGCTTGTTTAGGATTAACTTTGCTACACATTTTGTTCTAACTTGTAGGTATTCAACTTCACATTTTGGAGGATTGAAGTTCAAATCCATAACGTTATTTGCAATTAAGAAGTTACAAAATGTTTTTTAAACATTAAACACGCTTTTAAACATTTGATAACAATGATTACATACCATGGAGTTTTCTTTTTTTTAAGAGTCTTTTATCGTTCCACTGCTGGAACATGTGTCTCCTTTCAGAAAGGCGTGCGAAGTTTGAAAACCAGCACTGGGCTAGCATGGCAAAATGCAGTCGTAACGCTTCTCAATCTGAGAAGATCACTGTGAGCCATTAACTAAGTAATGGTGAAAAGGTTGGTGATGAAAATGAAATTGATGATATGTAGTAATAATGATGTCTTAAATACTAAATCACCTTTGTATACACATGGCATCCTGTCGTTTCAAATATTAATTAAAACCGAGTAAAACTCACTAAGGCCATGCAATATGTTCACATCAAGTTTTTACCATATTAATAATTTTGACATGCGTAAAATTCAGTAAACAATTTGATACAACAAATAAATCTTCAATGGGTAAGTACTTCTAAGATTACCTTCTACCTAAGTATGATTAACATGAAAATGTTTGTAGAGAACTAACCTGCACTAAGTCAAAATAAAAACGCATGAGCAATAAAAAAAGATTAAATTCTCGCTAAATTCCATGCCATTAGATCTGAAAATCGACATATGGTTTGCTACTTTTAACGCAAAGTAGTACAATAAAGTCGAATCATCTATCATTACACTCATGGCTGAAACGTGTCGTGTATTGTAATACAACAATTGGAAATTCAGTCCAGGAGAATAAACATAAAAACAGAAGACTGGAAGCCAATTTATAATCATCTGATTACCATTTCCGTCTCTACGCGATATAATTTTCTTCCAAAATTGAGGTCCTGATTTTGAGAACTGTAGCCTGTGTAATGTTTCGAACATAATCTCTCTTACAAATTATAAAATGTGCAGCTTATTTATACGAATAGTATAAGTATCTGATTCCTACTTCTATATCCATACTGTTTGACTCATAGAATCCGATTGGTACAAGGTAATGTTTATTCAAGAAGATTCGATTTCCGCTTTTAGGATATAAATGAGGTTAGTAATACAATTTTGGGGATTCGGGTAAGTGAAGACTCATCTATCAAAAGGAATAGAAAATTTATACTTCACTAGTTGTTAATCGCATCTCCGTTTTCATGTTTCTTTCAATCTTATAATTTGCATATTATATAAGCTTTTTTCTTATCATTTTTTCTATTTTAAGAATTTATCCTATGTCAGGTTTCTTGCGATCAGCTTACCGAATTTCAGCTAAATCACTTCCGTAGTTACTCTTGCATTTGTATTGTATGTATAATACAAATAAGCACCATTTGCACAAAGAAATAAACATCATAAATAATCTATCCATAAATTTTTTGTGTTCGTCTGTCTCATTACCCTGTTACTGGACGGACACCCGTACCTAACAATATAACTATTAAAGTGCTGATTATGATGATGATAAATTCATTTTAATTATTGTTGGTTTCTATAGATTCTCTAGAAAATGTGACTTTATTTCTAAAATGTAATGTGGAGCATGCAAATCTAAGATACGTTTCAGAGCGACACTTTTATGTACCTAACGAAGTTAAAAAATTAAATTTTAGGAGTGAACAGTTCCTGCGACCACAGGTGGTGCAAAATTATAAAAATATTACAAGATTCGGCTCAAAGAAGAAGAGGGAATAGGAGAGTATGTTTGTGTATCAGTAGAAGACCAAAATATTTGAGAATAAGAAGACGAAAGAAAATTATAGTAAGTTACAGTTGTAGGGTTTTTTTATTTATTCGTTAAGATGCGGCGATACGGGTACGATAATATTCAAGCTGCAACTAATATTAACGCTACGGAAGTTTTCAAAACATTACTCAAGCATAATATAAGTTTTGAACTAATAACTTCGAGACTTAGACGTGATCAGTCGGGCGAAAAATATTATTTCGCGTAAGAACCATAATAGAAAAAAAAAATACTCTCAACACAATGAAAAATAAAGCAATAGCCGATTGATGTAAAGTTCAACCTCAAATTTAAATATTTGCCAAATATCTCTCATTTCACGAAGTTGTCCGTTTCCAGAGTTTGCAAAATGGCAATGGAAAAGTCCTTGTTACTCGTACATATGGAAATGTGAGATGGTCTAACTTAGTGCTCAAAGGGCACTGCATATGTATGTTATATTTCAGTAGCACTGCAATGTGTTACACATACGCTTGTGTAAGTGTAAGAAAATGTATTTTGCATTAGTATTGTATGTGTAATATAATAAGCACCATGTGCGCAATGAAATAAACATCATAATAAATCTATCCATAATTTTGTTGTGTTCGTAAAAACGTAACATCACGCCTGTCATCCCCGAAGAGGTATGCAGAGGACTGTAGAGTTGATGAAATCACGTTTGTAATCCACAAAGAGGTAAGCAGAAAAGTGTAATACACTCCCACGCTCCACCAGTTACCGTTAATTGTTATTGCAGGTATGTAATGGCGGTCATAGAGGTAATGGAGAAACTGGCCCTGAACCAAAAACAAAATATAATCACATGAACGCGCCCTTATGTGCCGGTTGCACGAAGCTAGTTGAGAGTCACAGTTGTCACAGCTGTCAAAAGTCAGCGGGTCACGCGTGCTGCCAGCAAAGTTTGGCGCGAAAAAATGTTTGCAGATTCACAGTTGATGCCTACTTCACATGACTATATGAATTAAACGACCTTTTATTAATTATCCTTTTACTACTTTTTGTTTATTTAACTTTCTCCATTTTATTATGATTCGCAAGATGAATTTAAGAATGCTTATTTTTGTAACATTCACACTTCATACGCGTCGGATAATTGGATGAAGTGTATTGTATTTTGGTAACGTTTGTATTGCTCTTTGAACGGTCTAAGGTCGCAGTTAAAAGGAAATTTAGATACATATTAGGAGCCAACAGTCAATAGTGTTATGGATTTGTAGTTTGACGCTATCAAGAATTAAATTCGATGACTGCCTGGTATATTGTAGTTATGAGAAACTCAGTATCGACCGCGTTACCGCAAGTGATGGACGATTGATCATTCAAAGGGAATTAAGCCAATTTGCTTTAGCATAGCCTCGGCTCATACTGCGGGGCAGTAAATATTACCTATTCTTGAATTTTATACAGATGGTAGAATAAAACTTATTATTAAAAATATTATTAAATTCTTATTATTATTTCAACATCATGCCATTCATTCATTGCGGTTCATTACGGGTTATACAAGAGTTATACAAGAGTTTCCAAACATTTATATCCTTACAGAACTAACGTGTTTCTTTTATACCTAACAACTCTTAAACCTACAACGTAACATCACGCCTATAATCCTCGAACATGTAGACAGAGGAAAGTAGAACACTCCCACGTTTCACCAGTTACGTTTACGTCCCACTATGGAATACGTGGTGAGCCTATTGCCATGCATCGGGCAAATATCCAGACTCCGAGCCACTAGTGGAAAATTATGAAAATCTAATAGTCCCCAACCCGGGATTTGAACCCAGGATCTTCCGATCGGTAGTCGCCCTTGCAACCAACACGACCAACGAGGTAGTCATAACTCGTATTATCAGATTGCTAATGTTTTTATAGGGACGCAAGACATTCATAAATGAATTCAAAATATCTTATTCGTAACTTCACGCCTGTAATCCCCGAAGAGGTAGGCAGATGAATGCAGAACACTCTAACGTTTCACCGGTTACGTTTACGTCCCACTATGGAATAGTTGGTGAGCCTATTGCTATGCATCGGGCACATATCCAGACTCCGAACCACTACTAGAAAATCTAAATTAGAATTTTTTTGTAGTGATCGACCCGGGAATCGAACCCGTGACTTCCCGATCGGCAGTCGCACTTGCAACCAACACCACCAACGAGGCAGTCAAATATCTTATTCGTTAGAAATGTATAACATTTTATTTATTATATTGAATTACCGGTATATGCGGGTTGACAGAGAGAAGCCCCGCAAATGTCGTATCCACCCCACAAGAGATCTATAATCACGAATACTCCGTCAAAAGTACACAAGTAGGAAGAAAAAATCTGCAAGTCTTTAATAAAACATGTTATTGATAAATGAATTTCAGAGTCATAATAAATCTTATCACTGTGGTTGCTTTTCTATACCATGACATCTTGTGTTTGTATTAATCCACTTTCTGGCAAGTTACATCCCTAAAGTGTGTTCGCGCCGCATCTAAAGTTAAATCTTACAAGATCTATTGATCTCAAAACCAATTAAGCCCATGTTGCCTCCCGGCGTTAATTACGTTAAATAATACTACAGATTTAATTAATTTTAATTAAACCCTCCGAACCGTGAATTCGGTGTAATTTATACCGCGAAATTGCCCTTAATATAACAACTTCACTTGTTCATAAACACTTGTAGAATTTGCAAACATAATATTGATTACCTACAACATTCGACTGTATACACTTTGTAATGGAAATTTCTTTTCGATCTTCTATCATTCTTGTTCATATACATATTTGTATATTATTTGTGCTATATTTTTTAATCAAATCCTTAATACAATGCAATCAATAAAATAAATTTGCATGTTTATTCTTGAATTTTATTTGAACATCAGTAAATATCTTCAGCGCTTCGAAACGAAGGTCGATATTAAAATGATTTTTATTAGATAAAAACCCTTAACCTTAGCCCGTTTCCAATTGAGAGGAGAACGGTAATTAGCAGTGGCGGCATAAAAAGGTTGATAATGATGACAAATGATCGTAAATATCGATATCTTGCGATACCGGTCATCGTTATAAAATGTAGTCAAGGTCACTGATTACTAGACCAATAAGATAGTTGTTATACAAAATAAATGTAATATCACGTCTGTAATCCCCGACGAGGTAGGTAGAGCAGTGTAGTAGACTCCCACGTTTCACCAGTTACGTCTACATCCCACTATAGAACAAGTGGTAAGCCTATTGCCATACACCGGGCACAAATCGAGACTTCGACCGCCTACTGGAAATTTCTACTACAAAATCTAAGCTAGAAAACATAAAATAGCACCTGATCCTGGACTTGAACCCAGAACCACACGATCGGCAATCAAGCGCAACCACCACACGACCTACGATGTAGACAATTATTGCCATAAATTCACAAAAGCGTATTACTATTGTATAATCTCGTAATCCAATCCAGTTATTGTTATCGATACTTAGCTTAGATTACTACAAAATACTAAGTATTGATGAAGTTTTTTAAAACTTTGCACTGCAATGTAAAATATACTTTATGTGTATTTATTTAGATTCAATTTCCCTTGTAAGCAAATACGCTCGCTGTTATCCAGCAACTATCTGGAATATCCGTTATGTAGGACACTGTATACTCCCACCACCCCTGCTGTATATAGGCTGCCGGATGCCTAACGGAGATTCAGTCGACAACTGGCAACAAGCTAGAATCAAGATTAAAACTCATAAGCGATGTTTCAAGCTGAACATCTGCTTAGTTCCTACTATTGTTAATCATATTTCTACTTTCCTGTTTGTCCAGTAAAGTCGTCGTCGTAAACTATTTTCATTTATCTCCAACCCTGATGCACTGTGACATTTAACGTTATTAGATCATTGTTATTACATATAATAACTCGTTGGTCGTGTTGGTTGCAAGTGCGACTGCCGATCGGGAGGTCCCGGGTTTAATTCCCGGGTCGATAACTACAAAAAAAAATCTAATTTAGATTTTCTAGTAGTGGTTCGAAGTCTGGATGTATGCCCGATGCATGGCAATAGGCTCACCACCTATTCCATAGTGGGACGTAAACGTAACCGGTGAAACGTGGGAGTGTT
>DWFO01001089.1:0-16968 GCA_018246595.1 Mimoniades nurscia nurscia | reverse complement strand
AAAAGTGTTGTAATGAACCAATTTTGAATAAATGATATTTGAATTTGAATTTGAATTATTGGTTTCAATGATTTTGCGTTGACTGAAAATTTGAAATGCTTATCATCATCATTATAACTTTATCACAGTCCAATGATATACATAGCTCTAATCTGATGAGCGCCATCAAGCTCTGTCATGCTCTGAAATTGAAGTGTTCATTAAAGTATTGCAATTACATTGAGTATTGAGCGTTAGAACGTTTTAATCATGAAATTGTTATCTTCCTATCGGAATAATTCTTATGTTACTTAAGTCAATACAAAATTCTTTATAGAAACAGAGGTGAACTCAGTAGTAGAATCACTGCCCTCGGGGACTACTGCATTGGTCTTGTTGGCACATATTTTATGCGGCTTAACATCAGTACCTTGTTATGTTCCAAATTGTAGATTAGACCAGATATATTAATAGATAACGCATCTTTACTTACTCGCCTACCTCGCATAGAGTATGTTACAGATCTTAGCTTGTACCTTTTATAAACTTTATCGGTCTTAGCTCATAATTTTAGAGCATACGCAGACATGTATTGCCACGCAATGACCGCTAAACAATGTCAATTGCATACATATAATCATCAAATAAAAGTGCTGTTCTACTGCTGAATAGGTATAAGATATTCCTAAGTTTTTCCAACACACACAATCCTACGCAGATCTAGTACAACAGCTACCACCCACTTTTTAGGGCATACACGCTATATTAAAACGAAATCAAATTTGTCTTCAAAGGTTTCGGTAAGGGGACATTTTGTTATTGGATTTCTAAACTGATCTTCGTTATGGACGGCCAATCGAACATCTGTTCTGTTAATTTAATGCACGCAATGGGTCATTGGCTTTAAATATTGGATTGGTTGGAATTAACTAAGCGGAACCGTCGTCGGAGCGGATGGCACTGATCTGATTTTTGTACATAAACGATTCGTTTATTACAAGACTGTTCATGTTTGTGTATTTTTAGGTTACAGTTAATCACTGCACTATTTTATACATCCTACTGCAGAGCAATTATCTTCCGCAACTTCCACATCCTCCGTAACTATGGTGTAGATGACTCAGAGCATACAGTACCACGGTGCTTCAACTTATTGAAATTCTGATGACTATTGAATCGTACGAAGAAGTTTAATGATTGCTACCTAATGACAACAACAGAAACGGACTGTTTCTCCTGTCTTTCTGAGCATTGAAGTGGTCGTGGACGATTTCGACCAGTTAGCGCTGAAGCAAGTGTCGAACGCGCCCAATTATATGTGTTTGTATTTGTATGTTTCTGTCTGCTTCTGGTTTTAAAAACTTCACTGGGGTATAATGTTGACACTGGAGACATAAAGATAGGAGTGATTTTGGAGTATTTGGGGTAGGTACTGGGTATACAGCCAGTTACATAATAACTATTATTATGAATAATTTTATTACTCGTCGAGTCATACAAGTGTACATGTATAGTCCATATTACAGGTGGAAAAAATGTTACCATTCAATTTCTTTCCTGTTTATATAATCTAACAAATGAAACGAGAAATTAAAGAACAAAAGAAAAAACTTAGTACCAATTATGCACAAAAAAGAACGACTATTTTAAAATGGTTTTGAGATTGAAGAAAAGAACGATTTACAGATTTGGGTACCTAAAACTTAGTACAGATTGGAGTAACTAAAATCAAATTTGAGAACCTTCAATTTGTAGTATGTATATTATTAACCTACTTTGAAATGTCTAGAAAACGATAACTATTTAACATTAATATCATCCGAGCATAGCTCGGTCATTCAACAAGCTGTAACGTCAATAACGAACGTGAGACATTTCCCATTTAGGTACCTACTTTCAGTATTTGTATGTTTCCTAGAAGAATAATATATAAATTAGCCATAATGAACCAATAAGCTACGTTTGTGGACGCCATGTGGCAGTAAAAGCCTGAATACAGTTTTAAATGATATTTCTAATGATATCTCAAATATTTATTAATATTTCAAATGATATCCATTCTCGGCCGACCCACAACTTGGCCAGCGTGGCAGACCATGGCCTTTAACTTTCTGATTCTGATAAAATACCGCGTGCAACAGCGTTTATGGTCATGATGAATAAACATTTAATAACCTAGAATAAATAGATTCACTTACTCAGTTTCCTGTAAATGAAAGATGTTAAAAAATAAGGGAGAGAACTAGTTCATTATTGTTGACCCTTACAACTCATCTTTTATTATTCCTAAAGGTGGTGGAGTATAAAACAATACATATTTAAATACATATTGTTTCAAAGAATAATCAAACGTATTGCGAGCCATTCATAGTTATGATAACATTCTCTATGTACATAAATTATAATTATATATCCAAAAATATTGTCAAGATACAAAACAGATAAGCACACTAATTATTAAAATAAACAAATATGTAAAAGAGTGTACAAATAATACTACAAAGAAAAAAATGTTTGCAGAACGTTCCAGCAAGAAATACAACGTTGGAATAATAAAGTCTAACGATACGCAGGGTTGAACGAAGTTTGTTTTCTATGTATATGTAATTTTGTGCAAATAGTTTGAGCCAACTAAGTTTTACGAAAGATGGATAACACATGATACTCAAGGACAGGGCTTTCCCTAGCGTCCCTCCTGATTCCTTTAAGCGACGGGCTTATATTCTGATACAAGATAAATATGAATTTTATATAAATTGAATGCAGACCTAACAATATCTTTGACTTACTTGCTTTTGAATATGAAAGTGATTCGCATTATCATTAATCTCTTTTACATTCCACTATTGGTCACACCTCGTTACATCATTGGAAGGATTAAGACCAGTTTACATTGCATGTAATTAGGAAATTTCACGTACGAAATAGACATTGTGCCAATTTGTCGTTATTTAATATCATTGGACCTATCATTGAACCTACAAAGAACCACCTGTGTTCATCATTTGTTAATGAAATCATACACATACTTCTAAATTCTTTAAAAAAACCAGTGTTACTGTGAACTGTAGCTGCATATTCCTTAATGTTTAAGTCTTTAAGTGTTAATGAAACGTAATTGATAAGCCAAAGTTTAAATCACTAACTAAACTCATCAATTATACGAGCTTTGTAAACGTTGTCACCAAAGCTTGGACTTAGGCGATGTTGCGGCATACAACATTTTTCCCCATAATTACCAGAAGTTAAGTTGGGAGTTTCCATGACGTAATTATGTTGATCGCTTCTGGATTTCCAGCCATATATATCGTTATCCTAATCAATCATTCCAGGATATTATATGAAGTTTCTATCGAAATTTTGTAAAAACGTCTGGTCATTAATACAGTTAGGAAATATATTCATGTAAGGGTAGAAATTAATCTTTAGTGAGTATAAAACATGCATTTTGTTAACAGATATTTTACCTAATTTATTCCTTTATGGTTTTAATTACCAACCATACTTCAGAGTGATAGGTTAGTCGGCATTTTTCACCATTAAGCTAAACTTCTTTATTATTAACTTACTCATAAACAAAATAAACAATAAATTAAGATGGTTCAAGGGATTTCTACTACATATATGTATGTTTATTTCTGAATAGCAATTATGCTCTGTACTGTAGCAATAGTTGCGAGCTTTGTGGCTTCCGATATCGCTTCGGCAATCAATCATTTCAGAGACTAATATCAAGTTTCTGTCGAATATTGGAGCCAAGCGACATGATATGTGATTAATAATCACGAGGGTAGTAATGTCTGTGCGGTTTTTGGATATTCGGATATTCATGTTGAGATGTTGACTTAATTACTTAATCTTAATTACTTAATCTTAATTACTTTGTATATTGCCGTCTATATTAAATAAATTAGTTTGATTACAAAGCCCCATAGAATTTGTCCTGTGTAAAAGTTCCGGTACTGTACTATGGGAATTTTTAACTTAAATTTACTAGTAGTAGCTTAGAGTCTGGATTTGGGCTCGGTTTGCGACAATACGCTCCCCTATTCCGATGTAAAACGTAGACGTCATTGATGAAACGTGGAAGTATAGATAGGTATAACTACACTATTCCGCCTACCTCTGCGGGGATTCAGGCGCAATGATACGTTCTTCTCTATACTGCTAGAGTGCAGTCAAGGGATAAGAAAGAGAGCAATATTATTAATATGATATATAAAAATTGTATTAATATATATCAACAATTTCATCAATTGTAATAACAAGTCTCTAAAATACTGTGCTGTTGTAGTTTTTGGATATTTATTTTCCATCCTACTACCTATCCTACTCCATCCTTCTCATTCTTATGTGATATTGTCAATGCACATTTGTCAATGGGTTTATTAAAGTGGTGTATGTATGATCACACATATCTCAACGGTTGATTGACTTTTCCAGATATGGACAAGCAGTTCTCGAAGCATCCGGAGAACAAAACAGCCAAGGCTGGTCAGCCTGCTGTATTGGCTTGCGTAATCAACTCTGGCCCGCCGGCTACCATCATTTGGGAGAGAGATGGTGCTTTGCTACCTCAAGATGCCAGGTAAGTTTTTGATCGCGAATTCAAACCCTCTTTAGACCTTCACGTAGAAAGGTTTATAGAAGTTATTATGACGAAACATTTTTCCAAATCGCATCTTTTTTATTTATTTTGAGATAGTACCTACATCGAGATAAAAAATTAAAATTTAGTGCGGTTTTGAAAAGAATCTTCGAATTAAAAACTGTATGGGTGACCATAGTACATATACCTATATATTATGTTGTAGTCTTTAATGTTGTAAACTTGATGTGGTTTCGACCCAGTTCGAGCTATCATATGAGCGGTACCTGATATTTAATTAATTATCCTTTTCAGGTATCACGTACTGGCTAATGAGTTAATTATAACTGATGTGAAACAAGAAGATGCCGGCCAATACAGGTAAGTACCTTAACAATTTGTCAAAATTGATGATTGATTAGCCTGTTTGTTACAAATAAAACGAATTGATAACTCACACCGAGGAAGCATACATTTAGAAATATAAACATCGTTCATATTCTTTCACAACATCAAGATGATAACCACCTTCAATGTTATAGGATACAGACCTTTAATATGTCATAAAAACATTAATTTTCTGCTTCTCAGGTGTAAAGCAATAAACCCATATTTCAATCGAACACCATACAGCCACAATGGAAAACTCCAAGTGGAAGGATCGCAGGAACAAGAGGCGTCGTTCCTCAGCATACATCACGACGGGAACATAACTGCTTCTAGAGGCAGCACTGTCGTGTTGCCTTGTCCTGTACTAGGCTGGCCGCGGCCTAAGGTGGGGTTTTCAGGGAACATTTCCTCTTGAAATTAAAGCGATATACCTTACAATACAATATACAATTCTACCTTTTGTTAAACACGATTGGGCAATGGAACAAAATTGTAAACATTTAATGTAGAGAATTTTACAGCAATAGATCATAAAATACTGGTAGGCTTAAAGTATTTGATCCCGATATGGAAATTAAGTAATCAAATCCAGAATCCTGAGTTAATAGCAACGTACTCGAAGTGTTATTGCTGCTGTAGTAACAAACTTTGTGGATTAAATCAGAATTACACTCAGTTAATTAAACTGAAGACTGAAACCGAACTATATGAATTACTGGAATTCTCGGTTATTATGTACAAGACGAAAACTTGAAGTTATAGCAAATATCCATATAATATTTTAATTACATTAACTAGCGGATCACTGTTCAGAATCTTAGAATCAATGTATGGCGTACCTAATCTTGGCTGAGAATCTGTGAACAAACTGAACAACCCGTGATATTAAATAGTTGGCAGTTGATGATGGGATCTAGTTTTTATTTCTCTTTTGATATAAATCGAACCTACGCTCCAGTTGATAGTGATCAGCGGAATACTAATTCTAGATTTTATTAATGGCCAAATGGTTGTATTTAGAATTGACCGAAATCTGATTCTGTGTAGTGAAAACAAAGATTGTTATTGATAGTTATTGACATGTTTCACATGATATTGGTTTGTTATAGCTGATTTGGAAGTACACTCCGCCCGGCGGAAGGATCGGCGAACTCGAGGATACCGATGAGGTCCTGGTGTTGCAGAAACTGGAGTACGACCAGGAAGGGCTGTACTCCTGCTCTGTTGGCGGCCACGGCGGTCTAGTTAAGGTAATGTTGCACTATAAAGACAGACACGCGACCATTACAAATGCGCACCGGACTAGTAAGCCATTTAAGTACGTACACAATCTCAGACAGAACAATCTCAATCAGCTATTTGAGATTTTTTTATTACAGCTGAGATTTTCTAGTACAGGAGGCCTGGATAATACACTAGATAACAAGATGTACGTCCTATTTACGTCCCCACTTCTGGGGCATAGGTGGACATGTACCACACTGACTCAGTACGGATGGCGAAGCGTGTGACTGAATCAGTGTCTGTTAATATATCCATGGCCAAATATCCGAAACTCTATTTATGTTCAGGAAAAGAGAAGTTAATATTAAATTTCCCGGAATAATTGGAGGTGTTTTGTATAGTAATCGTTTTCTGATAAATACTCGTACTTGTGACGCTCAAGAAATATTCCATGTTATATTTTTCAAAGGAGAAAGTAATGATATTATTTATGTATATAAGACAGATGCTCAAATATCACGTCTTCAAAACACAGTTGTTAAGGGAATATTTGGAATTCGTTATAATAATAATAAAAATGTGAAGGCACGGTAGAATGTAAATCATAAACGTGAGCGATAATTGAGATACCCATTAAAGTAATCTTTATGCGTATTCATGTAATAACTGTTAATTAAGTGTGTAATCTGCCAACTTGTCTTATGCAGCGTGGCAGACGTGGCAGCCTTAATCCTCTCATTCTGTGAGGAAACTAGTGTCCAATAGAGAAACGACAAAAAAGCGGGCCGTAAAAAAATTTGTAAATTAAGTAATCATTGTCGATTTTATTAATTGAATAATAGTAATAAAATATTACTTAAATAAACGTTCGTACAACAGATACTTCGTCATCCTTAAACTTCGATATTTTATATTGAGTCTTAAGCTTGAAACAAAACGGCAAACCGTTATGTTTTAAGCTTAAGATATAAAAGTCGTTATCGTTATAGTTAAAACATATTTAAATGGCCAAGACAATATTTCGATCACTTAAGCAGAGATTAATATTTTAATAGTGCGGTAAAAGATCGAAAACGATGTGTAGGTTACATCCTTAGATGTGTAGATAGGTTAAAATAAATAAATAAATAAAATAAGTTGACTTTTGATACAAATAGTAGGTACCTTCGTCACATAGAAACAATTTTTACGCGTAATTAAAAACATTGAAAACAAAATTATTATTGCTTTAATTCGAGGATATCAACTACTCCTATGGAGTTGCTAATATTGGAATATGAAATTCTTCTTAAGTACACATACCTTGTTATAAACTACCATTTCCGCTTTTCGCTTATGACAGTTTCAAGTTTTAACCTCGAGCTTCCTCATTAAAAGTAAATGAAATTGTATCAGCAGAAAATCAAGATGAATTGGATGAAAATTATATTTCCAAATGTGTTTCGTGCACTTTGCTTTTATTAACGTATTTATTAAACTGTTGTATGTTTATTTACATATAATAATGGAATGTCAGATAATTGTCTGTCTTGCAATAAACTTTTATATTACTACCTAATATAAATAAATGTGTAAATACCTAATACAAATACGTTTAATTTTTTTAATTAAAAAGATACGAAAGAAGATGACGAAAAAACAACAAGAAAAATTATTGTTATGGCATATTACAATGTCATAATGTAACATCACGCCTGTAATCCCCGAAGAGGAAGGCAGAGGAATGTAAAATACTCCCACGTTTCACCAGTTACGTTTACGGTCCAATATGGGGTAGGCGGTGAGCCTATTGCTATACACCGGACACATATCCAGACTCTGAGCCACTACTAGAAAATCTAAATAAGAAATTAGTAGTGCCCGATCCGAGAATTTATTTAATAGACTTGAATATATATAATTTAACACAAATCAATTTTGTTTTAGCGGTTCCTCGTGACATTGGCGGTGCCCGTCAACATTACCTTGCCGCCCATCTCGAAGGAAGCTCTTAGGGCGAGTACTGTCCGCTTCAACTGCACAGCGACTGGCAGGCCAGAGCCCAATATAACTTGGTATAAGAACGGCCTGCCTCTGGAACCTTTGGGACGAGTAAGTAGACCCATTATAATATATCTTGGTTTTTTAACATGTTGGAAATATTATTAATCGATACTTATTATTATTATTAGTTTATTAGCCATATTATTGTGCATGATGGTCTTAGTATTGTTCATGGAAACAAAACGAAGGCCGGTGCAGGGGGTGGAATAACACCTTAAATAATATGGAAATATTTTGAGTAGATATTTATTATCAAAAACATCAAAATGCTTAAGTAGATTTGCTTTTGTCATGTACAAACATAAATACGTACAGACACTTTATTAACTATTGGAGATGAGCGCCATTCATGAAAGTATGGACAACATGAACTTCAATGAACGGAAAAGTTTTTATTAGGTTGAATGAAGTTTTATACAAACCAGGTATTTGTACACAGTGGCATAATTATATTTGAGTGTCACGAAATCGTTCGAGACAGAAATTATAACTTATTTTAATATTTTCACACAGACACGGTTAGGATTATTTTCGATTTCAGTTATTTATATTTATCAGATCTTTCAATATTGTATATATGTACCTACATATATTTGTTTTCAACCTCTATCGAGTGGGACGCAACCTACGCATTGAGAAATAAATAGAGCGGCTAAAGCTAATAAATAAATGTTATCACAAGATTTATGTAATTAATAAATCATCTCTTTCAGTTCAATCTACGAAACTCAATAGACAGGACACGCATCGAATTGGTCATAAGCGGCGTGACGTCGGACGACGCAGGTATGTTGAAATGAAATATATGAATGCAATGTTGTATTACATTTCGATTGGTGAATAATAATTGATGGATGGATTTGTGGTCGGTGTATGGTAAAAGACTTACTCCCTGTTTCATGGGGGACGTAGGTATAACTTACCGGCGGATTGTCGACGAAACACAAGCCTTGTAAATATTATGCTATATTTTATGTTTTCTTTCATGTTTAAATGTGCTATTTGAAGTATCAGTGTAGCTCGATAATGTGAATGAGTGTCGGAAATATTCTGATTGACATGCTAGGGGACTTATTCTTTTCAATTCCTTTCACATGTAACAGTCCAGTTGAGTGATATTAGAGAAATCGTATTTATTTAAGGTCTGATGGAGATTGATTAAAGGGTTGCCAGGTATGAAAGCTATGTTTAATATTTGAGGGAGTTTTTAATTACAAGAATTATTTGCTTGAACTTTAAACTTTTACATAAAACGCTCTGTTGGTTTTGTTTTAGTGTTTGTCGCGGTTATGACTTTAGTCATTGTTACGTAAAGATTATTTAATGGTTTTATCATGGCATCACAGAGAGTGTTATGCTAAATTGTTATGCCATTCCCGTTGCATTATAATGACGTTAGTTACATTGTACAGGCACATACCAATGCTTCGCGTGGAACGCGCTATCGGTGTCGTCCAGCTGGGCGCAGCTGGGCGTGCGCGGCGGGCTGGCGGCGGCCGCGCCCACGGGCGTGGCGTGCGCGCCCGTGGCGCCGCGCCGCGTGGCCGTGCGCTGGCGCGCCGCCGCGCCGCTCGACGCCGCCTACGTCGTAGAGGTTACACCCAGAGGTACACTGCACGCAGACTGTACACATGTTGTATTAGGACGTTAGGACGAGGACTTTAAGATAACTGTTCATTTGGCAATTAGGAACGGTCTGTAAAGATCGATATTTATAATTCGCTGCTCTCTGTCTACCCCGTAATGGACGTGGCGTAGTGTAAAAATAACATCAAACTTTTAATACCGCACGTCAGACAAGTTGTACGCAAAATTTTAGAATGTTATAGTTTTAAATCAAGAAGTACACATAAATGTGCTAAATAAACGATTAGCAAAGCGTATCGGAACAATGATATGCATTTCTAGCCTCCCTATATAGTTTAAGCAGGCTCTAGAAATGTTTTATCATGTTATTGTTTGTTTCAGATATAAAAGACCCATCGCTAACTGGACAGCCCCATATAAACACTGACGAGATAGTGACTGTGAAGTATGCGTTAGCGCCATACTACTTTCAAGTGCGTGCGTTCATCGCCCTGTCCTCGGACAAGGACAACTGGAAGGGAGTCGCCAGTGACATGTCGGATAGTGTACTGTGCCAGGGACAGGGCGGTAAGGTTTACCGAGAAAATAAAAACTTGTATACAACCGTCGTATAGATTCTGAGTATTAATTAACGTGTAAGGTACATTAATTGCTTACTCAAGCAAAGAAAGGGATTAATTTAAATGAGCCATCATATAAAAATTATCTTTTAATAACAAATCAGAAAAACATTATTAAGTTTATTCTACGTGCCTGTTAAGTTCATTTATATATAATATTATATATCATTGTTAGAATTGTTTACGCATGTATAATGCCGATCGCTTGAAATTTTAATTCAGTCGAATCGATTCCGCCGAACGGGTACAATAGGTACAAATAGGTTCAATTATATAAATGGTGAGAGCATTCTATAATAAATTGTTTGTCCACAGTGCCATTTAAATTAATCAAGCTTGACGACACCTCGGTTCTGGTGTCGTGGAAACAGTTCGCCGAGGAGAATCCAGACGTCGCCCAATGGATCCTGCAGTATAAAGCGAACAATGACGTGTACGAGCATAATGTCACCCTAGCCGGCGACGTGTACAATTACACCTTAAACGGTTAACAATTTTGATTTAACCTTATAATTCTTTTGTTGAAATGTTAAAATTTTAAGCGGTTTACTAAAATATTAATAGTATTTTAAATTATGTATATTCATTTAGGTATTCTTTGATTTTTACGAAACAGTGATTTCTCATTATGATATTTTATAGCACTTACATTGAAATATGGAAGCACACAGAGGTAAACAATAACTGACTGTATATACCTACTATACTACGGTGGGATATAAAGGCTGTTTCGTAGGAAGGTCAACCTGTGTAATATTAAGTGATTAATCGCACAAAAGTTCTTCTATACTGAATTACACTACATTCCTTTACAACAGCCTCCTAAAACAGCTGTATTAAAGGTTAAATTTTCAATTGCATGCATTTTTTTAAATATTTTAAAGTTGAATATCCATTTTTAGCTCCACCTTCCGATCCACTGCTGGTGCGCGTGCTCGGCTCCCTCACCCCTGAATGGCTTCCGCAGAATCTGACACTTGTGCCGTGGAGCTCAACCACCTCAGCAGGCCAGGACTTGGATGATGGGTGAGGTTCTGTTGCTCTCCAAGTGACAATATACGTATTATTAGTAAATAATAATTAGTTAGTATATTAGTAAACCATTTAAGCTTCTGACCTTGTATGTTGTCAGTGCGTGAACCATATTTATCATCGTATGATGACGCAACACTGTATTAATTTTGTTCTCAATGCAATACAATTATCATTGGAATAGACAAATGTTCGTTCAGTATAGTACGTTGTCCCATATCATGCTTGAATAGTTTGAATAACAATTGTTCACGTCCATTCATATTTTGCGATCCGCACCCAGTAGGTAGATATTAAAATGTCGCAGTGAGTCTGAACAAAATATTAAATCAAGTAATACACTAGTTTTTCACGTTATGTTGTACTAAAAATGTGATGACGTTCTAGGGTGATAACGGTAGTTCCCGATGACGTGAAAGCCGAGCTGGTGGGTCCGCGCAGTCTTAGCATCAGGTGGCGGATCGATGGCGATGCTAATAAATACAGTTACTTGGTCTGTTTGCGGAGGCTCGAGCCCGAGACTCCGGAGAAATGTCAGGAGAGGTACATTATAATTCAGTGTTCGTACAGATTTCAATTAAAATCATAAGATACCGACTTATTCTAAAAGCTGATTGCCGACCGTCACTGTTGGTGAGGCGCTTGAAAAAAAAATGAGTGGAATTAAACGTTCCGTTTGAACCCATGTCCAGCGACTATATTTTTATATATAACTATAAATTACTTATGTATCGAGAGGAATGGAATATTGAGTGGGGACAACGTTTTTTGTGTATCTGAAATTTTTAAGGTGCATAACGCGACTAAGTAAATGTCATTTTGCAGCTACAAGACGAGCGTGGCATTCAACGATGTGCAGCCGAGCAGCGAGTACGAGGTGCACGTGCAGGCGCGGCTGCCGGGCAGAGGCCGCGGCGGGGACTTCTCCGCGCCCCTGCAGTTCACCACGCCTTACGAAGGTAGAAACCTAATTGAGGTAACAATTCAACCATAACTGCATGCCCAGTATGAAAAGAATGGGCGATAATCCACTTTAGGGAGGTCTATTTCCAGCAAGCTATGTGACAAGCCGATGACGATGAAGATAATTTATCATGAGATGTGTAGGTTTATTAAAATATTGCAATAAAGTACGCACCTACCACATTCTCTATCACCCAGGGGTGATTGGGAGACAAAGTTAACTATTAAGTTCGACTTGCACATCTTTGTTTAAGATGTTACAAATATTTAAATATATAAATAACCTATCGATTTGGTTGCCTGGTTACAATTAATGTATTTCTTGTCAGGTCCCTCCCGCTTCAAGAACCTCACGTATAAGTTCATCAACTCGACCACCCTCAGGGTGTCGTGGGACGGTACGCCGGGCAGGTACGTGGTGCGCTACCGGCCGGAGCTGGAGCTGCCCGTGGAGCAGTGGCCCTCCGTCGTCACTATGGGGAACACCGTTGTGGTGAGTCTCTTCACAAGTCTCGTTACCATGACATCAATGCAGCTTCATATACAAATTCGTAATGCATTCCTTTCGGTAGTATTTTTTCACTTGGCCACTAAAGAATTGGAAATGGAGATTTGTTGTTATAGGACCAACCAAGTAGATCCATATTGATCCAAAATAGACTTTAATCGGGCACGAGCTTTAAGTTGATAAGCTTGACGAAATAATATTCGGTGATGTTCTATGCGGTAAGTTAAATTATTTGCTTCAGATCCACGGTCTGGATCCCTCGGAACAGACGTTCGTGATGGTAACGGGCTACGAACCCATGGAACACAGTCAGATCCTCAAGATACCCGCTTGGAAGGACACAAGTGAGTATCGGATTGTATGTTAATATCAGTGTCAGATTATCTGTCAATATTCTTGTCAAATTAAGCGGTAAAGCACGTAAGTGCAAACAGACAATTGTTATATGATGAAATGTCTCCATGTATTTTCTATGAGAAGAGAATATAACAGAACCGCAGGACTAAGACATATGTTAATTACATTGTTAGTTGTTTGAAGGTTAACAGAATTATTTGATTTTGGGATACGTTATATTCGTGTATATATTTTTTATATACAGAAGCGAAAGATCTGACATACACGTACACGAGCAATGGCGTGAGGGTGTGGTGGAGCGAGCCCGGCCCGCGCACGGTGCGGTTCGGACAGAATCTCACTCTTCCCTTGGAGAAATGGTACAGCTTGAACGTGACTGGGAGCAGCGTGGAGGTGTGCCATATTTTTTGCGTAAAAAATATACAGACCGCGTATTGTGAAATGTTGATGAAAAAACATCTATATTCTTCAATTTCATACATGTGATGAATTCCAAAAAGAACTTCAAAGGGTTTCGAAACGTCTGAAAAGCCTTTGATAAAATTTAATGTGTGTAATCTTATATGTTGGTCGTTAATCGGCTAACTAATGCTTGCCACTCGGGTGTATTACCAATGCCGCCCAATGATAGCATCAGCACTTTAACATAATCGGTATCAATAACATGTTAATATATTTAGATTTGCCTCGTTGGTCGCGTTAGTTGCAAGCGCGACTGCCCAACGGGAGGTCCTGGGCTAAAATCCCGGGTTGGCTACTATTGAACTTTTCTAATTTAGATTTTCTAGCAATAGCTCGGAGTTTGGATATGTGCCCGGTATATGACAATAGGCTCACCACTTATCCCATGCTGGGACGTAAACGTAACTGATGAAACCTTGAGAGTATTCTACATACATTCCTCTGCCGACCTCTTCGGGGATTACCGGCGTACATTTTGATTTATACGTGCACTTCATCAGTCATTTGGTTACCATAGCACAAGCTTTGTCTATTATTGCATGTTGTACATTGTGGTCGGGTGAGGAGATGTCCAAATATATGTGTACCTATATCTAAAAAAAGTAGTTTTATCGGCTGCTGTAGTTGTATACGTTTAAATCGCAGCTGAGCAGCCTGGAGGCCGGCCTGCCCGTGTACGTGATGGTGAGCTCCACGGGCCGCAGCAGGCACAGCCAGATGCTCAACGTGCCGCCGCGCCCGCCGCAAACTGTCCACCTGTATTTGTGTAAGTTACATATGTATAAGTATATCCCATAGAATTATTATTGTGATTATATTTCAATCGTCACCAGGCGAATATTACTAAGTGTCTACGTCATTTTTTCGTTAATCTAAAAAAAATAATCGAGAATTGTTCTAGAATTACCTATGTATTATTGTATGTTCACATGTTTTAATGTCAAAGTAATTTTTGTTATTTGGGAGCGATGGTTGATTAGCGATCAGACCGCCTTTCGCCCTTCTCTTGTATCGTCTCAGTTGGCTATCGTATTAGCCGTACAGTGGTCGTGTGGTGTTGTATGCCCGGTGCGTGTGCGCGCAGGGCTGGGCGCCGGCGGCGGGCTGTGCCTGTTCTGCTCGGCGGTCGTCGCCGCTGTTTGCGTCTGGCGAAGGAGGAAGAGGAGCCACTCGCCTAATAGGTAACAATTTTACCATTTCATTCGTAACGTCCAATATGTTTTACTAAGAACTTGACCTAAGTTTGAAGGTTGCAAACGTTCAAATGTGATATTGGTAATGCCTAAGAAGTTCTTAGTTTACTTTACGTTACTTAAAACTTCATATGAGATTCAAAATTATACACTTTTAAATGTTACATTGACTTCTAACAGGTTCCGTGTAAAACTTAAGCTAAGTTAGTATGCTATAATTAAACTAAAACAACCAAATATTTACTGCCTTAATAGCCCAGTGGTCGCAAGCGCGACTGGCTATCGAAGGGTAAACGTAACTGGATGATCGTGGCAGTGCACTGCACCCCTCTGCTTATCTCTTCGGTGGTTATAGGCGTGATGGTACACGTTTACAAAATAGTGACGTTTATAAAAAAAAAAAATAAACTTTTGAACCGTGTAACACCGTACAGTATCGTATAATTGCACACTGACATTTGTTCCAGAACCAGGCGGAGAGGATCTGGGGACGACGCGGGCGACGAGGAGCGTGCTGAGATGAAGGTTCGTACATGTGGTTACCAGTTCATAATGTACATACATAATATGGGGACCCTCGTTTGTCAGCAGAAAGCAAAATAAACAAGTTAGTGATACAATTAGGAAGACGTCGTTTATGTCATTTGAGTTTATGATAATACCTACGTGCAAGGAGGGGAACGCTCTGCCCGAGTCTTTGTTTTTTGACATATCCTAGGGGTATTGAAGGCAAGGGTGAATAAAGCTTATTATATTCTTAGGGAAGTGTGATCCATCTCAGAAAAAGTCTCTCCATTAGGCGGGGCTGCGGTCTACCTATAACATAATAACATATAATCATAGCATTTGAATTTACTTATTAAACAGCCTCGTTTACTGAATCATATATAAATGTTTAATGGAAAAAAGGGAAAAATAATAGCATCAATCCTTTCCGTCATTGGGACAATTCTGCAATATAATGTTTTGCGAGAGCAATCATCGCATCGACCTACCGCGTGCTGGACGCCCCAGGTTCGATGCTCGTCGAGGCAAACATCTTGAGGCGACGCTTATTAGTACGAGTGTCGGCTGTGTATTGTCACGTCGGCGCTTATTGTTACAGAGCGTGCGCCCCGCGGGGGGGCGGCTCGCCAACGGCGGGGTGCGGGACGCGGGCGAGCCGCTGCTCAATGGGCACGTGCATATCACTGAAAACCCAGGCGTGAGTGTCCCAGATATAGATTTGTTTAGTTTCGTTCCCCGTGGTAGGAGTTTTGATGTACACGTGTATGAACATGATGTAGAACTCTTCCACGTTTCACCAGTCAGGTTTATGTCCCACTATGGAATAGGTGGTGAGCCTATTGTCATATACACGGTGCGTATCCGAACTCCGATCCCCTACTAGAAAGAGTATTAGAAAGACTACTAAATTAGAAAAGTTTAGTAGTGCCCGACCCGGGAATCGAACCCGGGACCTCCCAATCGGCTGTCGCACTTGTAACCAATACGACTAACGAGATATTTTTAATGTGTTTGCAGTTTACTTATATACTTTATGGAAGTTAACGAGGACTGAGGTGGAATGTGGAATCGCGTACCGCTTATAAGTTATAGCATTTTAGTATTTGGAAGGATCTATAGGATATTATTGTTTGCAAATTTGTTTAACAATTAAGCAGTATCGTAAAATTGATTGAACACTCCAGTGATATTCAATCTTTTGTATACCTTAACGTTTATGATCAATGGAAGTTAATCAATGTTTTCTGTCGTTAATATTTTCCAGTTTGAAATGTTTCAATATTTTATTTGCGAAAAATCATTTTATAGGTAACAAATGAAAATCCTTCCTTGACTGTCTCGTTGGTCGTGTTTGTTGCGAGTGCGACTGCCGATCGGAAGGTCCCTGGTTCGATTCCAGGGTCGAACACTACAACATTTTCTAATTTAGATTTTCTAATAGTGGTTCGGAGTCTGGATATGTGCCCGATGCATGGCAATAGGCTCACCACCTATTCCATAGTGGGACGTAAACGT
>DWFO01001088.1:0-16969 GCA_018246595.1 Mimoniades nurscia nurscia | reverse complement strand
AGATACGTTCAGTCATTGTAAACGTGTTAGATATAAAAAATCTGTAAAGTTTACCTAAAACATTGTAACTGATGAAAATAAATAAATAAATAAATAAAATTAGGCCCAGGGTAAAATTAAACGGAGAACAAATCATGATAACATTGTAAAACGCCGATAATATAATTTGCAAACCAGTAATAGGTATAATTATGTATTCTGTTTTATATAGATTCGGCTGTGACTGTTGACTCTGCTGAGGGAGCGCCCCTCTCGTGATCAGTCTTCATTGCGAAGAGTACGTTTCATCTCTTATTGCTCTCAATCGAGATATATGTATGTATGAGATATATGTATGTATACATGTGTGGACGTATACAGGAGAGTCCATGTACCACAACTAAGCTATGTAGGCATATACATAATATTGATGGGAATAAAGAGAATATTAAAATTACAAACATGTAAATAAATGTAAATATACTTATACGAATAGTAGATATTTGGGTCTTGATTAATCATTAAAAGAATTCTTTTATGTGAAATGTGTATGTAAATGAAAGTAACTTCAGTAAAATTCTAGGTGTGTCTCTCTATATATTTTCGACGGATAGAATAGATTACTGGAGCCGGTCCAAAGCTGGCCGGTTATTGCAGCATAAATCACATGTCCGATTTTGTACCGTGTATGGAATGGAGATTAAAAAACGTCTATGTTTAAGATTATCGGGTATACTTGTGTTAACTTAAGGTCGCATGATTCTAAAATTACAGTAAAGATATTGTGAGTAAAGCGATTTCTAATTTAGATTTTCTAGTAGTAGCTCGGAATCTAAATATGTGCCCGGTGAATGACAATAGGCTCACCACATATTCCATAGTGGGACGTAAACGTAACTGGTGAAACGTGTTCTACATTCCTGTGCCTGCCTCTTCGAAGATGACAGGCGTGATGTTGCGTTACGAGTTCTTATTTAATAACAATATAAATTAAGACACAAGTCTATTTGCTTCTATAAAGGTTATACCAGTGTTTATTTATGTTGGTATTTCTTTGTTATACGAGTAGGTATGTACATATATACAATAATGTCACATGAACATGTGTGTCAAATTCTATTTAGTTAAATGAAAAGATTATTTCTAGTTGTTATTTATAGTTGTAATTACAACGTATAAATGTTATAGTACAATGGTAACTCTTAGCAGTCTCTGAAGTAGGTCCCAGGAACTATCGTGTATCGCAAACTGTCAAGACTAATTACGCTCTTAAGTAGATGGTCCCTCCAGATGACGTTCGATGACGCCCAGGACGGGGAAAATTGATCATTAAATTTAAATAAAGTGATCTCTCTAAAATATCTTTTAACCATATCGCGATGAATTACTTTACGAAGTGAAATTCTATACCTACTGTATTTACCTAAATATTCTACATATTTCAGCGTTTTGTAATTGCAAGATGAGACCTTCGATCAAAAGTGATTACTTAACAAGGTTTTGTTATGTAATGTTTTTGAACGTCTACGTATGTCTCATTTACTATATGTTAGAATGTTGAATGATATATTTTTATATAACAAAATGCATGGCGAACAAGCAGACGGCGCACCTCACGGCAAGTGGTCAACGGCGGTTATGCTATTCATCCGATACTCTTGAACACTAACTACCGCCTGTAGGTGTGTTCAACACCACGGAGCAGTGCCCCGTGAGACCTGCTCCGGTAGAGGGGAAGTCCCTACCCAAGCGCCGCAATGGCGCAGCGTAGGATGTCCCTATTCATCTATCCATGAATACTCGGGTGTACTATTTCAATATTATATTATACATTTACATAAGATTAATTTACACAATTTTGATTGTAATATTCTTTATTCGTGTTAATATTTTACAGCTATCACACTGACCCGCTCTTTATTCGAATTTCAATAAATATGTAGCGCTGTATTATTTCAAGTGTAAAATAAAACTTAAAGGAAACGATCATAAAACGCAGCTGTTGGTATATGACATGGTAATTTTACCAGTATATCAGTTTAATGTAAAAGATAATAGCTTCCGCTTAAAGCGGTTATCGCCGTTCTACTTATAATATTCAGTGACACGTTCAATCGCTTGCGTCCCAATGGGAGGCTTTGGGTTTTTTACAGCATTTTGCAACTAATATTATGAATGTCAGTAACGTGATTGAAAATTTATAAAGCACGATGTATAAGCACAAAACGAACTTAATCAAATTATTGCAAATGTTCGTGAGATATGGAATTAATAAAGAATGTTCGAGACATTTTCTAGATGTGCTAGATCTTCGGCTACATTTTGCTTACCATCAGGTGAGATTATAGTCAAATGCGAGCCTATTACCAAATTAAGGGCATTCTAAAATTAAGAAGCCCGTCAGTTTAGACTTGTCGTCGTCAGGCTAAATATAAAAAAAGGTCCATAGAATCGATTTATAGATATGATGCAAACTGATTTTTATTATGTATTTATAAGCTTATTGTCAATAACTTTTTTATTTTAGTTACAATATGTAGTATGTTAAGTTTTTAAATGAATAACCTATAGGTACTATATAAAATAGTGTTTTTTTCCGACTCTTTGATCGTTTCACTGTTGGAACAAAGGTTTCCTCTCAAAATGAGAGGGTTAAGACCATAGTTTGCCACGCTGGCCAAGTGATGGTTGGAAGACTTTACAAGCCATAGAGAATATTTTTTTTTGAGAACTCTTAAGGTGTGCAGGGTGTGATTTCTTTCATTATAACGGTGAATGAAGGCATGTGCTATTTAAATTTAAAACGAACATTTTGTAAATAGGTGCGTGCTAGGATTAGAACCCGAGCTCTCAGAGTGAGAGGTCGAATTTCATACCACTAGGCTATTACTGCTTTAGAATAGTTGTACTAACATACTAATGAATTGTTACATATCAATATGAGTTTATTTTTGTTTAAGAGGAACCCCAGGTGCGTTGCTACCTTTGAATATTTCGTTATATTAATAGGTATTATTAGCATGAATCTTAACAGTTTTATTACTGTGTCTCAAGGTACGATAAGTACGACTGCGTGGTATGTATATTTGCTTAAATAAGAGATATGTACATAAGCAGCTATCGTTACAAAGTAAATAACGATAAACTGTATACCTAACAAGGCTCATTTCTATAAAAAGCAGTGACTCTCAAGGGAGGCATAGCATTTCCCGAATTTTGGAGGACACAAATTTTGAATGGTCGAGGGAGCTTAGATTTAAGGTACGCTTATGTGTATTAAATTTAAAAGTCTGAGATGAGATTCAGAAAGTTAATTAATGGAAAGTGAATTAAATAAAATTTATTAAAAACACGCCCTGGCGTACAAATACACCTTAAAAATTCTTTTATTTCTTTGACGTGTTTATTTAAGATGAAAGGATATATCTTCAGGGTTCAGTGTAAATTTTAAATTTATCGCTTTATTATTGTACATAAATATACAGAAATATTAATGAATTTATTCAAAATTATTTCAGCGGCGCTGGAATATTATAATTGAATTTCCATTGCGGCAAAATATTTTATAATGACAGCAAGAAAGTAGAAGTAAACACATTATAAAATATACACATGTACCTTACAACACATATCTGCAGTACGCTATAAAATACCGTTTTAATATCAAAATGTATTCTTCAAAATAACACCGTTACCTAAAATATTATTTTATTACGTACATAGTTATATATTAATACTATTTTTTATACGTAAATATTTATAAATGCTATCAGCGATCTGAATATTTTCTTTCCTTTGGAACAAAATCCTGGATAACACGAGCAAATCAAAGTGCATGTAGAACCGATAAGTCGAACCGGACAGGTCGGATCTTTGGCACTGCGACGAATTTCGCCTTTCCAGAATAAGGAGACAAATTTCTATGACCCTAGGAAATTGGGTAAGAGTAGCCGACGTAACGACCCCGATAGAGCAGCGGGACGGCAAAGTTCGAGTCGTCTTTTAGTTGAATCTTTAGTGCAGCCGAAATCTTGACGTTTTAAGACGAAAGTTTACGATGTGGACTCGTGACTTTAGAAGGTTATTTAAATGGTAACTAGCTAGATTCAAGTTCTAGATAATATGATTTAATTTTTTTATAAAGAATCATAGAGACTGCGAAAGATCATAATGTAACATCACGGCTGTAATCCCTAAAGAGGCAGGCACAGGAGTGTAGTACATTCGTACGTTTAAATAATTATGTGGGCGTCGTTGCGGGAGAGACCCGTTTTCAGCAATAGGAAGTAGAAATACGTTGCAATCAAACAGTTACAGCCATTACCTCTTCGCTTTCCTGACCGTAGGTAAATAAAACGCTTGATTGATTTTCTTAGTGACTAACGAGAGTAATGAGTAAAAAGATAAAATTTGAAAAATAGTTCAAATGAACATGAAAAAGTACATTTGATTTACGTATGTTAATCTATTTTTACTATTTTTTACGTAAGTAGGTACTACTTGACTGCCTCGTTGGTCATGTTGATTGCAAGCACGACCGCCGAACGATTTTTTTTAACTACGATTTTCTAGTAGTGGCTCGAGTCTGGTAATGTGACCGGTGTATGGCAATAGGCTCGACGCCGATTCCATAGTAGGACGTAAACGTAACTGGTGAAACGTGGGAGTGTACCAACTACACTCTTCTGCCTACCTCTACGCGGATTATAGGCGTGACGTTACGTTTGCTTTCAATTATGTATTAAAGAAACTATGTTGTTTATAAATTTATCTCCAGCAGCGAGACGTACGGTCGTCTTATTTCTTTAAATTAATTTCGTTTTGTTCCATTGTTCTCCGTCCTAGTAGCAACTTCATAAAATGTGGTTGAAATAGTAAGAGAAACTTAGTATCAGTTCTAAACTAACTTCGTCTTAGTTGGTGTAGTTTATTTGACATAACTTGTTACAAAACTTCGTGAGATAATTAAACTTGAGATGTAAAAAGTTCATATCGTCTCATACTTACTCATATAAGTCACAGTCAAAACTGCGACTATAGTTCATGGTCTGTATACTTCAGTGCCATTCGAAATGTTATAAACACAGTTGACATCATAATTTGTAAAAAATAAATGTATATACAGTGTTAATATGAATATGGGCTTAAAATGAGGTCTATTATTTTTATAATCGACAGTACAGTAGTGTTATAATAACTACGGTTTAACGTCTCACTGCTGAGAACTTCTATCTACTTCAAACCTGAATTTTACGCGTCCAAAATGTTCCGGAGTAGATTGATATACATGCCGATGGACGACATTTGTGAAAATTATAACACTGGAAACTTGCATGGTCTTCAGTACACTTCACGAACAACGTTAACTTATTTATAAGAAACTTAATTGATTTTACATAATGAAAAATCTGATGTTCTAAATTATAATGATATTGATTTTCACTTACTGTAACATTGATAAACTTTGAATTCGTAAAAAGAAACGTTGGGGTCCCAAGGAATTTTAAACATACAGGTGAAAATATTTTAACAAATGATGAAAATAAATTTCACTTCTGTACTGTTACTAGACTTCATTAATACATAAAATTTAACAGCGTAACCAATAGAAAAGGTGTTACGAGATACATGTACTTTATAGAGATATAAGGATTTATTAACCTGATAAAAATAAAAATTTAATTATGTCTTTCTTCTGGACGTATTATTAGCAGAATAAAAATGCAATAGTTTAAGCTCAAAATGAAGTCAAACCAGTCCTTATTGTTTTAGTTTCATACTAAAAGCCTGACAGTCACAGTAGTAAAAGTAAACAAATAGCAGGTCATGAGCGGCGAAGTGCAGAATCTTGTTAACCATTAATTTGTATATGGGTTCAGCCCGTTTTGTACCCAATTATTCACTCTGACCTTGTGTTTTATTACTGCACTTCCATTTTACAACCATCATTTATCAATGTTATAACTCACAGTATAAGTAACACGATGTTGTCATTTTTAATACCGAGAGTTTTTGAAAGCTTTTAATCACAATCATCATTATCACATACATACGTACGTTCACATAAATAGGTACACACACAAGGACACAATCACGCACACACACAAGAATAATACACACACACACACATATGGACTTGTTAATAACCTAACACTGTTCTTTATAAACGAAACATCTCACCTGTAATGCCTGAAGAGGTAGACAGAGGAGTGTAGTACGCTCCCATGTTTGGAGATTGTAGAACACAGCTTATCACATCGCTCATGCTAGGCAGGCTACGCAATATTAGATCTGCTAGCAAAAAGGATTTACTTATAAAATAGAAGGCATTTAGTGTCGGTGTGCAGTCGAAACCGCCATTCTAGGTTGCACCGGGCGCCATATTGTACAAAACAGTGTCGAGAAGTCGGGAAGCGAGGCACTTAATTAACTTTAAAGCTCGATACAAACTTTGGCCCGGTAAAGTGGAAGTGGGCCGCTCCACCACACATCGATTATTTGGTACAGTGTCTCCACGGGGTACCGTTGCGAACTTAGCCTCTTTCGTAGCTGTATTGAGAAGTTCACTCTGATTTTACGACTCGCGTGTCACATCTCTAAGTAACATTTGACTACTGATTGTCGATGGGTACGTTTCTCTTTTTTTGTTTGACGTGAGTAGATTTAATAATGGATAGCATATACAATAACCCTTTGTACAAAGTTAACACTGACAGAAGTTTTTATGGCATTTTATAATAGTTTGAAGGTTGAGTTCTGATCGTTTTTATATGATAGGCGATTACTTTACGCAATAAGAAATACTCGCTTATATAATTTCAATGTACTTAGAAGTCTTACCGCGCAAGATTTTTGCTCACGCGGCTAAAACTCAAAGGCCCTGTCTTAAGATTTTAAGGCATTAGGGCCTGAGGAGGGGCGCTTCTAATGGTAAAAAGCGCAAGTAACAGGAACATTTTTCAAATAGTGTATTTTAAACCGGGCCGTTCGTCATAACGAAGCAATAATCCGGATTTTATCCTATATTCAACTCATATCAACTCACTATCGCTTAGAGCTCCTGCATGATACTTCAAGCAATTGAACCTTTTAAGAAAAAGTGTTCTGTATAACAAAGCGCCACAGCTACTAATAAATTGGCGAAGGCATTTTAAAACGTAATTTCACGGTCGAGCACCGTGCTTAGGTATAGCGATTATATGTATTTAGGTTGGTAAAAAAATATTATTAGATTGCCTGCTTACTATTTTTAAGAATGTAATGAAATACGCGAAAATTATATTTATTTTTACTACATAGATAAGGTAGATCTTAACCCTGCTCTTGAAATGTCTTGTGATAACTATCTTTTAATAGTAATTTGGAATTTTTTAAATTATATTTTATCATTTTGTAACTAGTACTTGTTGCATAAGCATTGTCTGTTGAGGCTGATGAGTTGTTAGAATTACGTTTAACGATGAGGCAGATGTAAAGGCAGAAACTCTATACGTTAATTCAATTATCATAACTTTAAAGCTATTCCATACTGAGACGTAAACGAACAATTAAAACGTGGGCGTGTACTGCACTCCTCTGCCTACCATTTCGGAAATTACAGGTGTGCACTCACGTTTTTTTACCTTTATTTCATATTGGTTTTTACTGTTGCATGCCTGGAATTCGCAGTGTATCCTATTGTTACCCATATCCTTCATTGTAAAATATTTTTCATTAGACAACAGGGTTTTTTTAAAACACGTAGGCCGGAGAGCGCCGCGCGACGAGAACAGAGTATTGGATTTTTTCTACCAGAGTGTTTATTTTATTTGTAACTGTTACTTCTCGTAAATGCCTTCGTATATTAGAAAATTGGTGTGCAGATATGTTATAAATTGTTTTTGTTAAAACCGTTTTGTTGAGGAACTGCTATTCGCGAAAAAGTTTTTTATACATAAATGAATATAGTTTTTATTGTGTATATTTATGTATGTTATGAATTTTTCTAATATATCCTTATACCTTTAGTGTCTCCTAGTGACTTGTTATTATTGCCTACCGCCACTTTCTCACCATCACCAAGGGTTGGCTGGTAGATAATGTTTATATGTTACGACATTTAATAAATGAATAAATAACAGGAATATCATATTTTCCGCGGCTGGATCAGATCTCAGTTGAACTGTCGAAAAACCATACGTAAGTCAAGCTGGCATATAATTCACTACCTAATGTAGGTTTATTCACGATATTTTTGAAAGTCTAAATAGGTATATTTATTATTACAATACTACAACACAATATAACCTTATTATCGGAACGGATCGTGGTATATCTGTCCGGTGTACTACACAAACGGACCGCATTATATAAGACCTGATAAGCGCCTATTTACGAGTACGGCCCGGTCTGTGATAACAAATATTGCCTCTATTGCTGTATTTAGCGCACGAGATATGTAGGTACTTCATATATTGCCTTAATAGACAAGATTTACATCTCATTTCGGGGGCTTGATTTTCGGTGAGACGAGGGAGCTATTTGGAATGTCATATTTCATATTGTATGTATCATATTGTACATTATATAAAACAAAACGTTACATCACATGTGGTGACACACGTATACCGTGAAAGCACTCGCCACTCGGACACCTCCGTGGGATAATAAGATAAAATATTGTCTTTGTTCGTTTGCCCATTAATTTTTCTTCCTTTGAAACGGCCCTCCTTTTAGCCATGAAAAGAAATAACTCCTGTACAGAAAGACATTTTTAAATTTTTCTTTTGCTATATATTATTTAAAGGCACCATATGCTTTAGACAGTTTTCGAGGACTCTTTAGTGTGGGTCTACCATCCCGACGATTACACGATTTCCTATGAGGATGATAGCAAGTTATATTTACTGTTAAAAAAAGATATAGACGTAAGTCGACAAGAATAATGTTGTAACTTGAAGTTTATTTGGGACTCTTTTATAATCCGGCTCTGTAAACGAAAAACTTGGCGAACGCTCAAAGACATTTTTTAATTTACAGACCCGAAATATGCGAGCTGAAACTCTATTTAAAATGATCTGACTTCGGTGTTTCGTGCTAACGTTTGTGAAGCTATCTCCCATTGCGTCAGAACAATGTTTGTACAGCGCGCCGGTGTAAAGGCAGCCTTATTTGCAAGCGAACTGGCAACATTGGAAAATCGGAACGTCAATAAACGCACCTGAAATTTGAAGGACTAACTGTTATTTGCGCTCTGGCACTGCCTCGTGTAATCAAATTGTATCCCATCGGATTTAAACACGGCTACAATCGTTAGTTCAGCTTTGTTTTCATCCGAAACGTTTGCTTATGTCTTCGAACTTATTTCTTGTGCTATTTGTACTAAAACTCTCTATATGGAGACACAAATATTGTGTTACATAAAAAGGTTTATCAGTGTATTAGTTTTTTAATTATATTGCAGTAATAAATCTATGTACTTAATAAACTGACGTAACATCACGTAATCCCCGAAGAGGTAGGCAGAGGAATGCAAAACACTCCCACATTTCATTAGTTACGTTTACGTCCCACTATGGAATAGGTGGTGGTGGTGACCCTATTGCCGTACATCGGGCACATTTCCTCCGAGCCATTAGTAGAAAATTTAAATAAAAAGAAATTGGTAGTACCTGACCCGGCATTTCAATACAGGACCTCCCGAACGACATTCGTACGTGCGACCAATACGGCATTCAAACAGTTTTAACAAACCGGACGAAGTTACTTAGATAGCTGACATGCCATTTGATATCATTTCAAAAACACAAAAAATATTGACATGATTAGGAGTTTCACGTTATTATAGAATGATTCTAAGTGTTTGAGTTTAAACAAAAAAGGCATTTTGAAATGGTTATTTCGTTGGAATTATTTCCCGTGGGGTGGCTAAAGAGCGGGCCGTTATAAAAGGAAGCAATTTCTGACAAACTTGTCTGAATCTCGTTGAAGGAAGTCAGTCTTTGACAAAGTTAATGTTTTGGAATTGAGTTAGGATTCATTAACTATTCCCGATAAAACTTTGTGTTCGAGGTGGTTAAAATTCATATTTCAATAAAATTTATTGGTTCATTTTCTGATTTATTCAACACGCATATTAACTGTAATATAATGTAAGTACGCATGTGTCTATTTACACAAATATGTAGGTATCATCCGATAAAAACTAAAACACTACGACCCGAAATTATTTTCATATCAGTGAAAGTATTTATTTTACCTGATAACCCATCTATGCGAAAAGGATAAAGCAGATTATAAAATATACAAATAAATATGTTTAAAAGGAATCATTAAGGGTATTTATTTATGTATGTTATCGTAATTTGATATTTTATATAGGTATCTACATAATTGTATTGTTTTTCTCCAACAAATTTTTCACCAGCCCGCTTGTATCCTTCGAGATATTTCAATATGGTATAATATAGCCCTTGTACAGCTGTTCAGATACATTTTACTTTGTTATTTCTGTCTGTACATAAATAAATACTTAAAGAGGTACACATCAAGCTCAATATAAAAATCCGGGGTCTCCGGTACATTTTTATGGACATTAACTTTATCATAATTCAACATTCTTTCTTTGCCAATAACTGCCACGACATCTTCTAATCAATCAAATGTATCAGAAATTTTACGAGCGAATAACACTGTGTTAAACAATCTTGCGAAGGAAACATATCACTTGAATTAAAAAGCACATCTAGAGGTTTCTTACAGCATTTTACGGTAAGATTGTATTGCCGGTCATAACGATTGAACTTTCAATTGTTGCTGATGTTTCTTTGAAGAACTTTGCGTTTGACACCGCGCTGAATAAAGAAAAATGCCAAGTATCAAAGTTGAATTTAAGCAAGCAAGGATGAAAATACCATCTTATTGCGAAATAATTTTTCCGCGCAGTCAAAAGTGAAGGGGTAACACGCAATGCCGCGAGGATTTCAGAAATTTGTTTTTAATGAGTTATCCAAAGAAAACGTCTCTGCGGAATCCCTTGAAAAGCTACAAAGTTGCGCGTATAGCCCCGAAAGTTTCGGTCGCGGGGCGAATGCGAAGTTAATTAACTGTTACCGACGGGCTCGTCGGCCGAATTCTGCCTTCCTTTTATAAAACATGACGGTTTAACACGTCTGGTTCTGTTGCTCGACTAACGACGGCTGTGTGAATTAATTAATTTAATGAAAACTATATCTAGTCTGAAATCTTTTCATACTTATATCTGTATAAATTTCTGTTGCTGTGGCGTGGTCAAATGAGTTTCAATTTTATTTAATTCGTTACAAAACAATTCTTCTAGAATTACGAAGCGATAATGGGCTTGAATCTTAAACATGATCAAAACATCATTAAACATGAATTAGTTGTTAATTTAAGAGTAAAAATGCCTATGGATTTTGCAATCAAAATAATCTACAATTGTAATCTACATTGACGTGCATGATTTTATTACTATAATAGTAAGGTGTACGTATATTTTATGACTTTATTTCGTGCTAAAATAGTGCTAGCTCAGCGGTCATTTTATTCTCACGAATATAAAAGTTATACATATAGTAGAAATAAAAAAAGTTTGAAGTAGAGTCTGCTTAGATTTAGCATGTAATTGCAAGCCGCGGAAAAATAAAAATCTTTGTATATAAACACGCCACCGACGTAAATATTGTACGTACAGATCGACCTTTGAGAAATGTTTTTTGTTTACACATACAAATGTGTTTGCATAAAATATCGGCATTGTATCAAAATAAACAAAGATATAAGTACACATAACAAAAATAACGCAACATCACGCCTATAATCCCCGAAGACTTAGAGGAGTGCAGTACATTCCCACGTTTCATCAGTTACGTTTGCAATGTAATATAAATGATAACCTGAAGAAAATTATTCGTATGTTAACACGACTTTTAATCCTCGAAGAGGTAGGCAGAAGAATGTGGAGCATTTCCACGTTCCACCAGTTACTTTTACGTTCCACTATGGAATAGATGGTGAGCCTATTGCCATTCATCGGGCACATTTACAAACTCCGAGCCCCTACTAGACAGTCGTAAGTTAGAAAAATCCAATAGTGCCCGAACACGAATTTGAACCTAGGACCTCTCGATTGGCAGTCGCGCTTTCAACCAACACGACCATCGAGGCAGTCAAGGTAGTTTTAATATGTAATTTACCCTAAATTTGCAATATATATTTCATAGCAAATGATAGATATTTATTATTCTCTCAATTTTTGCACAAATTCTGTTGTAATCAAAATCGACAGAGTAGACCACAAATTGAGATCTAAAACCTATCTAACAGCGCCGGTGGGTTCCTAGTTAAACGTAAATAGATGAATATTCATGAGAAATTTTCATTACCCGTTAACGCCCGAGCTACTTGCTCCCAACCATCTATATATACATATATACTATGTATAGATACACATAATGCAAAATAAACCGCTGAGCTTACAAGCAGCTTACACGTTTAAAATAGATTATAATCATTTAGAAAGTTCATTCCTTACTGTAAAATTGATAATTATTTAAAAGTTCTTTAGTACATTCATTGCGCGTTCGTTTTTACCGCCTACGTGCAAGATGTGGATTGAGCTTCCATCTGATGCTTTTCGGGGCGCTATGATAAGGGATACTTCAAGGAAAGCGCAAAGCGAACTCTCTTTCAAAGCCGGCAGGGCATTGGCTACCCCTCGGGTGTTGCGAATGTCCATTGGTGACGGCGACCAGTTGTCATCGTGTGGTCCGTCCGCCTCTTTGTCACGCTGAATATATATAAAAAAGTGTTTAGTAAATAAATCATTGTACAGGTTCAATAATAAATGTAAAATACATTACAACTAAGTATTTCACATTTCGTTACGTTTCGTTCGTCGAAATGTTAAAAACTACAACTTTTTATTAAAATTATTTATATACGAATACGTATGATAAAGGCGTATAATGTGTATATTGTTGTATATCTATCACGACAATATTAAGTAACGAAGGATATATGTTAAAGTTATATGCCGACAAGTTATAGACTGCCTCGTGGTCGTGTTGGTTGCAAGCACGACTGCAGATCGGGAGTTCCTGGGTTCAAATCCTGGTCGAGCACTACTGGCATTTTCTAATTTAGATTTCCTAGTAGTGGCTCGGATTTTAGGTATGTGTCCGGTGTATGGTAATGCGCTCATCACTTGTTCCATAGCGGGACGTAAACGTAACTGGTGTAACGTGCGAAAAGCCTGTAATTCTGGAAGAGGTAGGCTGAGAGATGTAGAATGTAGAAGAATATTATTAGCATGAAAATAATCTATGTTATATTATACATTTTTCATAGTATAAATTAAGTTCTCAGCCGTCTAAATTCGGATTTTTGAATAAATTAGAAGTCCATATCTAGTTTACTTACTGAGCCCAGGAATGATGACGAAAGACCTGAAGTGGATTATAACTACACAGAATCTGATCTTGATAACTTGACAGACCCATAATTATATAAGTTTTGGATAACGATTAAGCAATTATTTAATGAATCATTTTAAACTTTAATTTAAAATCAATTAAACGTGTTGAAATAGGCAGTAATTGATCGATAGGTTTAATTTTAGAGGGCTTAATGTTCCAATCCTGGTATGCGCTTCTGAATAAGTTATGTGCATGTTTAAGTATAAATATGAACCTAAAAATCGAAAGATCGTAAATATACCTACACACTTTAGGAGTTAATTATAATATTCTTTAAGTTGTATAAAGTTGTGCCCTCAACCCTTACCATTCTGAAAGGATAACTTTTGCCAACAGAAAAGAAATAGTTTACAACGACGACGGTGACATTAAGACCAATGTGTCAATAATGAATGACATCGTTTTAATTTTGTTCAAAAACTCAAACGACTGGAGGTTGAGCCTTGTTTAAATAATGATTAAACCTACATCGCAAAGTAGCAAAATAAATTCCATTGAATTCAAATCATACATATTTGATGATTACGGACAAGCTGGCTGGTCTATACTCCGCCGCATTGCTGGCTGCAGTATTTTAATGCTACGCGTTGTGGCGTAGGCTTGTCGTACAGTTACTTAGGTCATTGCGGCAAAATCAATTTATTGTAAAAGTGTGATATGATTTTAACGGGTAAATTGCTTCACCGGCTATAAAATATGTTCTCTTTTTTGCTTATTTTTTTTTCAATATGTATAATGCTCTTTCTTGAAAAAAAAAGCGTATTTTTGATTAAATTTCAGTATTTTTCTTTAATTTGCGTTTAAAGGCTGGTCATAATATCTGTCATTACGTTTTATGCATCACAAGAGGCTTACTATCTATTCCATTGAGGGACGTAAATGTAACTGGTGAAACGTGGGAGTGTACTGCACTCCTCTGTCCACCTTTTCGGGGATTACAGGAGTGATGTTACGTTACGTTTTGCTTTAAAGCCCTATTGTAGCTTCCTTCGCTTTGCTGTAGTAAAAAAAGCCGTATCATTAGTGACAATGATGTACGCCTACATGCTATTTTTTAGTAGTAACGTTATTGAAGTAACGATGTTAAAATTGAACAGTAAAAATAATAATGAAATATTTCTAAGATTAAAAATTATAATAAATATAATTTTTGTACTTTAATGAGACAATAAATTGTATGAATATTCTTTTGGTGTATAATATGCAAGTAGTAGGTATATATTATAAATATCCGTTGTGAAGCAGTTCCTTGCATGAACTATTTGAAATCATTCCACGCAATGCGATCACACTTCTACTTTTCCTCTCGTAACTTCCTCTCAAATACCTTTGCTCTAAGGAGCTAATTTTTACAACAACTTCCCATTTTATTTTCCTGCTTTCTGCCGTGAATTAGTGTATGCGAGCGGAGCAAAGTGCAATTAAGGTTTTTAATGCGAAATCATCATAGTGCTGCGGTAACCGATGTTATCCATGAAAAAACAGTCGAACTATTTTCGTAATCGAAAATTGATTATTGCCGAATTTTCAATTGTAATTTTTAAGATGTTTAGTTTTTGACAAGGTTAGGATTGTGAATCGTGGGAATGTACTTCATTCGTTTGCCTTTCCGACGATTACAGGCGTGATGTTACGTTTGTACGTACATATAAAATAGAGTGTTACGTGTATGTGTATCAATTCCGTCATAGTCCTTATTTAAAATTCAGTGAATTGAAACTCATAGTATTTTTAATTGTAAATAATATATGTACTTAAATAGAGTGATGTCAAATATTGTCAAGTGCCATGTGTCCTATCTTACACAAGTGTACATTTAAGTGACAACAATATTTAAAAGTTAATTCCTTAATTTACAAAGTATTATGTTTATTGAAATGTTGTGATTCGATGTCACTAGTTTGATTCAAACGTTGCAAATACAATGTAAATTGTCCTGGAATACTTCAAATAGCACATTCAAAGTCGTTATTAATAATGGCTTATATACATATATATTTTAAATTAAACCACTAACCACAAATTAGGTTCAGTATAAAATAAATCTACAGCGAGTCATTTGAAAAAATGTTTACTCAGTGGCGACATTATATTTATGTATTTGGCCAAAATATGTTCACATCAATAAAATCGCAATATTGACTTTTTAAAATATTTAGAAGTTTCCAGAACACGGTTTAAGGCAACGGAACATAGAGTCATATTAGGACTTCTGTATATTTGATACAGTATAAAATATTTGTATGATAATGTAAGATATAGGTATGTAAGATGATGAAAAACATCCTGAGAAAACCTATCCGTTTAAGAGATCTCCACAATGTTGCTTTATACATGTGGAATTTGCTAACCTGCACATGACTAACGTGTTACTGTTACTGTTTGAATCGGTCCAACGATGAAACAATTAATGGGTTGATGAGATATCGTATAAAAAAATATCCCGCACATTCTGCAGAACAATTTTGCAAAATATATTTTGAATGGTTGGAACAACTTATAACAAAACGGAACTATTATATCCGGTACGGAATTCGATGGAATAATTTGTTCCATAGAAGAATATTTACGCGTGTATTGAAGCAGCCTTTTGTTCTACTTGTGTTGTTCGCTTTCACACGCCCGTTCGTCGTTTCAAACTGTTCGAGAAAGGGTAGCACCGAAAATCAGCGTCAGTGACACTTCGCTGCCTAGGCTGAGTGTGATCTTTTTAACCTAAGTCAACACTTTATAGATACATAATTGCTTATTTCGTTAATATCTATATTTAAAAGACTCCTTAAAATTATTCAGCGTCAGCGTTTGAAATGAAAACGAAACAAAAGCAATACGAAAGCAGGATATAGCAATTTCAATGCGTTTAAACAGTTTCTCCTTGGGTTGATCTAACGTTTTCAAGTAAAAAAAATTCGAGGGCAGCGTTAAAAATAGACTCTTTCCCGTTATTAAATTAGAGCCCTAATATCTAGCCACCCTTATGCGGTGAAGTTGTGAAAGCCACTAGAACCGACAATAGATAATAATTCATCTATAAAAGGAGCTTTATAGCGTTGATGCTCAGTTGGTGTCGCAACACTACGAGTGTGTATTATTACGAGTACGTCTTTTTGTCATCTTCCAGTTACGGCAGTGAATAATGGCATCTGGAGATACACATATCTCCAGGGAGCAATTATCGTGACAGGAATAATGATCCGTTTATGGCTTCCTTCTTTGAATTCTGTGATTCTCGTAGCGTATGTATTTTATCGTAACATTGTTTTTTTGCCTTTAGATAGTCCGAATAATTGTGCTTAACATCAAAATCAAACAACAACCATTTCTGAGCACGAATTTTTCTTGGTGTCCATTTAGTTAATACTACAATTAACTGTATAACTTATGAATGAATGAACTTATGAATACGTAACTTCACGCCTGTAATCCCCGAAGAGGTAGGCCAGAGGAATGCAGAACACTCCCACGTTTCACCGGTTACGTTTACGTCCCACTATGGAATAGGTGGTGAGCCTATT